>APFE030501303.1:53715-94296 GCA_000404065.3 Pinus taeda | reverse complement strand
GGATTCGCTCCCAAACCGGGAGCTTCTGAAAATGGTCGCTCCCGCTCCCGCTTCCGCTCCCGCTCCCCGCTTCCGCTCCCGCTCCCAAGTAACATTGGGTTGGTCTAATAATACATCACAAAAATCCAGAGGTGCAACATCACACAACACCTTGTCTGTGAAGGGTTTGATGTTGTAGGGAAGACGACATTGCTAGCGAACTTGGAGATCTCGTCCTTGGTGAGGCCACCCGATATTGTATGACTGCGGGTGTGGTGTAGTCGGTAGGTCCAACTGTTTCACGATCTCTGCTGAAATGAGGTTCTTTTGGCTGCCATTGTCGACAATGAATTGCAGCGGCGAACCCTTCACCCACATCTGTGAGTGGAAAAGTCACTCCCCCTCCTCTGGATCTTCGGGCTCATTTTTCTAGATCTTGGCAGTGGCAACAACGGCGCTGGGCTCCGCGTAAATGATCTGCTTCCCTTTGCCATTCCCCTTGTCAGGTTTTGACTCAGGGTCGGAACATGCATCTGATTCTGAAGCCTTCAACTCGGCCACTAGCGACTACTTGGTTCGACACTCACTTGTGTTGTGAGTGGGGCTCTTGTGGAACTCACACCACTTTTTTGAGTCCTTGTTCGACTTCGTGGTGTTGTTCTTTTCTTGCGGCTTTGACGGGTTGTCTTGGGTCACCCTGCCTTGGCTTTGTCCTTTGGTCATCAGATTCGCAGATCCAAAGTCTTGCTTCTTCTGTTTAAACTTCTGCTCGATTTTGACAGCGTATCGGTACGCTGTGCCGAGCGAGGAGATGTTTAGGAACTCCATCTCTTCTTGGATGTACCTGTGTAGGCAATCGCGGTATTTGAGTACCAAATGTAGCTCAAAATTCTTGATACCCAACTTTGTGCGCAGGGTATGAAAAATATTGGTGAACTCTGGCACGTCTTGGTCCCTTCCCTACCGCAGCGTCGTCCACTTTATGTATTGGTCCTCATGGCTTTTGACAGGGTAGTATTGCTCCTTGATGGCATCCCGAATGAATTCCAAGTGGGTGTAGCTGAAAATAGTGAGCCCGTACTTTTATCCTTCTGCTTGCAGTAGGTTTCCCACCAGTCCTTAACGTGGGGAGCTGCTTTGAAAAGAGCGAAAATAATCTTTTCCCGACTGGAAAAATCATGAACAGAAAAATACCCATCTAGCAGATTTAACCATTTATCTACGACATCTTCGTCTATTTGACCGTTGAAGATGGGGATTTCAAAATTAACTTGTACCTTAAAGGGCATGGCGTTTCCAGAGTAGCTATTGGAAGTCAATGCGTCGCCTCTGGGTAGCCACTGAAGGATTTGGGCAAAGTTGTCCATCATCGTGTTCCTTTGTCGCTCAAGGGCTTCTTCGAGCAAGATTTTGATAGGATCTCCTGCCCCCTCGTCTTTCTTTTCATCTGCCATGGGAAGCCGTCGGGATTTGCAAGGCTGGTCTTGCAAAGGTTCGACCAGTTCAAGCCATAACTCCTTATATCCTGACCTCGTTGGGGACATGCAAAAAACAAAGAAAAAGAAGACTGCTCTGATACCATTGATCCGGATTTAAGCAGGAATGAAATAAATTACAGAGATAACCATAAACACAGATATGCAACGGAAATAATGCTTCATTTCATTAATGTAAAAGACTGAAATATGCTTACAAACATAAATGGAAATAAACTAGCGAGGGTGATGGTAGCTTATCTCATAGAAGAGATGGGGTGGCTACATGCCTCTCAACTGTGTTACAATGAGGCTCGAAGGCCTATTTATTGTTGAGAAACAATGGAAAACCCTAAACAACCAAAAACCTAACCCTAGAAGATGAAATGCCAAACTGTGGGCCCCGTTTGGGTAAATTGGTACATCAACTTCCCGGGGTCGTAACTTTGGCATACGATTTCCGTTTGACATGGACAATATCTCATTAGAAAGATCTATTCGAGAACTATATCTTTGGGAAGAGCAACATCGGTCGATGGAACCATGTTGCTCCCATTTTTCCCAGAAAAAGTCGTTTAGGGCCTCAAAACGACTTCGGAAGTTCAGGACTAGAAAAACAACTAAAAATAGTAAATTGTCCTACAATTAAGGAAACTGCGAAACTGAAAAAGATAGTTGTGGGGGTCCAAGTGTGATAGGTGGGTGGCCACCAACATCCGCTTGGATCACTACACGATCTCCACTGGCTCAGTCCTGCAAGCACTCATCCTTCTGGATCAAATACCATTCATGCAAATCCCTCCAATCTCGGATATGAAACATCACAATCCGATGAAGACTCTAGCATGTCAATCTGTAGTCCATCACATGGAGCAATCTCGATCAACTTGATCTGATCGATGCCAAAGAAATCCTCAAGCTGTCCCAATCATCCATGACAAGTCATAGGAAGTCTACGATCAACAACTTGTACTACAACAAACTCTTGTTCACTAGGCTCTCCACCAATCAACTAGAACTCCCACCCAATCTCGCTGCCAAGCCAGTCAAGACCACATCTCCATGTCTTCAGCTAAACCCTCTGCTCAATGATCTAGACACCTACAACTCTCTCTGAGTTTCTTCGTTGTGCACACTCTGATTCACTATCTCTCAAAGTAGCTCAGACATGCTCTGATACCACGTTGTTTTTCCACGATCCTGATGTCTAGGATAACATCTTAAATCACTGATGCTACCAAACCAAGACTCACAACGAAGCTACTTTGCATAGAGAAATATAAACAACACTAAATCTACTAATGCACAAAATATAGACAATTTTGTGCAATAACCCAACTTTGTTATATTAATCAAACTGAATAATGCAATAGTCTAGGGCTCCCTTATCAGGGATAATGGCCCTCAAATATCCACAAGTATAAGAATACTAAACTGGGGCTTGGTGTTAGTCCATTGACAACCAATCTACCCTCAACAAGATACTTCGACCATTTGGATGTAGCATGCTCTCTCAACTCCTCTCAGTCGTACCCTGTACTTGTGTTAGGGTCCCATCCTAACCCCCTTATTTATGTAATAGGATCGAGTCATAGTTATAGTTAAGTAAAGAGTCAATAAAGCCCATATTAATAATTGTAAGTGGTTAACTCGCATTTAATGACGGGACCACAGTTAGTTGCAAATGGGCCATGGTATTAGATAGATTGTATTAATAAGAACCATGGTATTGCCCCATGGTATTGCATGTATGAATCCTATATAAAGGATAGAGACTCCTTGCCATCGTGTCTTATTTTGTAATCGAGCTCAGCTCTATTGGGGGTTGCCCGCTCGAAGAGGCAAGTGAACTTTGCTTTTTGAATAATAAAATACTTGCTATTGCTGCTTTTGTTCTATGTTCTGGGTATATTTCTCCGCATATTTGGTATTCTGTTATCATCTTGTAGGTTAAGAGCATAACAAGTGGTATTAGAGCGCTTTCTAGGGTCGGTGGGATCTCCATTTTTTAGCTAGAGACGTGTTCCGGCGTCTTTAAAACACGGGATCTGTCATTGAGCGCATAAACCTACGGATTTGGGGAGGCATGCACGCAGGAAATACAAGAGGTGGTCACGCTTGTTGGACTCCCTTGTAACTCCTGTGGGCACCCCTTCGAGTAGTAGCGCATTAGACAGAACTACACACGGACTGTCTTCCAAGCACCTTTTGGGTATATCGGAAGCCCCCTAGCTCCCTTGAAACCTCGCCATAGATAAACCATCGGCCGTGTTGCTGCTACAGTACACCGAGAACAACACTCAGAGAGATTACTCGCCCGTACGATAGGGTAGTCGGGTTGCACGGCTAAGGGTACGATTGATCCTCCTTGGTTAGTGCCCTGAAAAATTGGGCCGAGTACTACTGTCAGACCCTTATGTATATTGCGATTTATAGCACCTGACACTCCTGGAGACTCTAGTTCCCTTCTCTATCGTGGGATCACTCATAATCTTTGCCAGATCAGAGCTCGCAAGTGGGGTTTTGTAGCAGCAGCAACAATCAGTTCCGTCGTTCAGATTTATCAGAATAGCCATTCCGATATATTAGATCCATTAGATCCGCAGCAGCAATCAGTTCAGCTGTTCAGATCTATCAGACATCCATTTAGATTTCTCAGATCCCTCAGATCCGCCATCCAGATTTGAGTAGTTGTGTGGGTTCCTATACCTTGACGCAATTTTCGCAGGACTTTTGGCAGCATTGGCATTTCAGGGATTTGGCGACTGCAGTATTCCTAAGCAAGGAGTAATGAGACCCCCTGGGGTGCTTATTGGTGACTTAGCCCATAAGAATCAGGACGATGAGCTGAGCAAGGTGGTACCATTCAATTGTTAGTGCCAAAAAAATTTGGGCGGTCCCAAATTTCAAGTACATCGGCTCGGTGCATGGTACAAACTAGAAATCAAGCTATGGCGAATGAAAGGATGGACAACCTTGAAAAACATCCAAGAGCATCTGACGAAAATAACTACAACACTCTCTATGGGCAAGGCGGAAGCCCATAAGGAGGCATATATTGGCAATGAACACAGTGAGGGTGAGTCTAGCCACTCTCTTCACATCTGGGGCACCCACCAACAATCCCGTCCACGGCCACCCAAGTTGGACATGCATAAATTTGATGGCTCTCATCCGGCAGCATGGATAGCACAAATGGAGCAATATTTCAATCTGAATTACATCCTGGATAATGCGGCTCAACTTAGTGTGGGGATCATGTACTTGGACAATGAAAGATGGCAATGGTGGCAATGGCATCAGCGTAGCTATGGAAGGCCCTTGACTTGGGACACATTCAAAAAGGCTCTTATGGATCGCTTTGACCATGACTTTGCTTTTTTGGGTCGTCTCACTAAGCTCCGACAAACTAGAACAGTGGATGAATATATTACAGACTTTGAAGCCTTAGCTTTCCGCACTTTAGGTCTACAAGATTAGTTCTACACGGAATGTTTTATCAGTGGTCTTAAAGAGGCCATACAAGCTCATGTCCGACTGCACCACCTTCCCTCATGGCTGGAGGCTTGCAGGATAGCTCGTGAAGTAGAACGTGCGTTAGTGGCCCAGTGCAATCGCCCAAATTTCACCGCCAAGGGTCGCCCCCCACAGGCTCACAACGCTACCCAACACTCAAGGTTCAAAAGGTGTCACCTGCAGAAATGGTGGAAAGAAGAAAGCAGGGATTATCTTACTACTGTGATGAAAAATACTCCCCCGGGCATAAATGCAAGGAACCCAAATTTTTTCAAATTGGTGCTACTGATCACAGCCCATCGGAGGAAGCCCCACTACTTGAGGAACGAGAGGAGGAAGAAGAGGACAACCAGAAGGACAATGTACCTGAAGAACCAGTTATTTCGCTGCATGCTTTGGCAGGGATTTCTTCGCCTCAAACTCTCAAAATCAGAGGTTTTATTAAGCATTGCCCAGTAGTAGTCTTGATTGATAGTGGAAGTACACATAATTTTATCCATCAGAAAGTCGCAAAAGCAGTGCATTGTTTTGTACGAGCAGTGTCTAACTTCCAAGTCCAAATTGCTGATGTGGGAACAATGAAATGTGAAGGCTGCTGTGAAAATGTCAAACTTCAAATGGGGGATTATTAGTTAAAGACCCACATGTTTGCCATACACATGGGAGGGTGCGACATTGTCCTAGGTGCTGAATGGCTTCGCACACTTGGCCCAATCACAATGGATTTCTAGGAGTTATATATGAGCTTTAAGTGGAACAACCACACACATACCCTTTGCGGACTCCAAGCGGGAGCTCCCTCCATCATCAGCTCACATCGGATGGAAAAATTATTAAAAAAGGGCCATCATGGAGTTATAGCTCAATTTAATGCCATCCAGGCCTTTGAACCCAATTCTCTTCCGATTCATCCTGAGATGCAACAGATCTTAAATAACCATCTGCAGGTCTTTGACAAGCCTCATGAGCTTCCACCCTCGAGAGGGGAACATGATCATAGCATCACTTTGGTTCCAGGGGCCCAACCACCAAATGTGCGTCCATATAGATATCCGTTCGCCCAAAAGAATGAAATAGAAAAAATAATCAAGGAACTTTTGGAAGCATGCATCATTCATCCCAGCATTAGTCCTTATTCATCATCGGTGGTCATGGTGCTCAAGAAAGATGGGGAATGGGGTATGTGTCCAGACTTCAGGGCCCTCAATAAGTTGATAGTCAAAGATAAATTTCCCATCCCAATTGTTGATGATTTGTTGGATTAATTAAATGGGGCTCAATTCTTCACTAAGCTTGATCTTCGCTCAGGCTACCACCAAATTCGCATGAAAGAAGTCGACATTCCAAAAACTGCTTTCAGAACTCATGAAGGCCATTATGAGTTCCTGGTCATGCCATTCGGTCTTTGTAATGCCCCATCTACTTTTCAGAGTCTTATGAACCACCTGCTCAAACCATATCTCAAAAAATTTGTCCTTGTTTTCTTCGATGACATCTTCATCTACAGTCGCACTTGGGCCGCACATCTTCAACATGTAGATCTGCTCTTGCAACTGCTCCGCGAGCATAAATTATTTGTTAAGATGTCCAAGTGTTCTTTTGGCATGGAAGAAGTTGAGTATTTGGGCCACATTGTAGGGCGTGAAGGTGTCAGGGTGGACCCCAAAAAGATCCAGGCAATGCAAGATTGGTCTCAGCCTAAGACCTTGAAGAGCCTGAGAGGATTTTTGGGTCTCACGAGCTACTATCGCAAATTTGTCCGCAATTATGGTCGCATTGCGAGGCCCCTCACTCAACTCCTCAAGAAAAATTCATTTCTCTGGAATGATGAAGCACAATAGGCCTTTACAGCTCTCTCAAAAATGCCATGTGTTCCACTCCAGTCTTAGCACTACCCGACTTCACCCAATCTTTTGTCATTGAATGTGATGCTTCGAGTACGGGTATTGGGGTGGTCTTAATGCAGGAAGGTCGACCCTTGGCCTTCGCAAGCGAACAACTAAATGGGAAGAATCTGGGACAATCTACCTATGAGAAGGAGATGATGGCCATCTTACATGCAATAGATGCCTGGTGACCTTACTTATTGGGGTGACGCTTCCAAATCCGCATAGACCATCAAAGCCTTAAATATTTTTTGGAGCAATGCCTATCCTCACCACAACAAAATAAATGGCTCGCCAAAATGCTGGGATATGATTATGAGATAATTGACAAGAAAGGGCACGAAAATATTGTAGCAGATGCATTGTCTCGCCAATTTGATGAGGAAAGTACCCTGCTCGCAATTTCCCTTCCCATTCCAGAATGGATTGAAGAGACTCGCAGGGAATGGTTTTCACATCCCTAGTTCTCCCAACTCATTACTCAATTGCAGGCGGATCCAAATTCCACCAAGGGCTACTCGTGGCAGGATGAGATTCTTCGCTACAAGGACATAGTCGTAATATCACCAACATCCACCCTCAAAAGCTGCATTTTGGCGGAGTTGCACTCATCCCCCACTATAGGACATTCAAACTTTCAGAAGATGTATGCTCGCACTCGAAGATCATTTTTTTGGACAGGCATGAAAAAGGACATTCTTACTTTTGTAGCAGAATGCGACGTTTGCCAATGCCACAAAGGAGAGATAGTCAAAGCACCAGGCACATTACAACCATTGCCCATCCCGGCATCAATATGGACGGAGGTTTCTATGGATTTCATTACAGGTCTTCCAAAGTCAGGAAACAAGTCAGTCATCATGGTGGTTGTGGACAGACTTTCTAAGTATGCTCATTTTTGCACCCTACCCCACCCTTTTACACTGACTTTGGTAGCTCAATCTTTCATGGATTAGATCTTCAAATTTGCATGGCATGCCCACTTCCATTGTGTCTGATTGTGACCCAGTCTTCACCAGTAATTTTTGGTAGGAACTCTTCAGGCTACAAGGTACCCAACTAAAACTTAGTACTTCCTATCATCCACAAACTGATGATCAAACTGAAGTAGTCAACAAATGTCTGGAAACCTACCTTAGGTGTTTCACTTCAGAAAAGCAACATCTCTGGGTACAGTGGTTACCTCTAGCTGAATGGTGGTATAACACCAACTATCATGCCACCACCAAAATTACTCCATATGAAGCAGTTTATGGTCAACTCCCTCCTTAACCTACTTCTTATATCAAGGGGTGCTCAAAGGTACAAGCAGTGGATCAACTCCTATAGAACCACACAACCATGCTTGCCCATCTTAGAGAGAATCTTCATCAAGCTCAAAACCACATGAAGCAACAGGTAGATTAGCATCGCTCAGAACGCCAATTTCAAGAAGGGGATCAGGTATTTTTGAGGCTGCAACCATATAAGCAAACATCACTCAAAGACAAGGGTTGTTAGAAACTATCTCCAAAATTCTATGGACCGTATCAAGTACTTCAGCGCATTGGAGAAGTGGCTTACAAGCTAGCTTTGCCACCAACTGCAAAAATCCATCCAGTTTTCCATGTCTCGTGCCTCAAGAAAGTGATTGGGAACAATTGCAGAATTCAAACCAGTCTACCTGAACTAGATGAAGAAGGGTCAATCTGGCTCCAACCTGAACAGGTCCTGGACACACGAGAATGACACCTACGTGGCCGCATGATCAAGGAAGTCCTCGTCAAGTGGAAAGACACCACTCCGAAAGATGCAACTTGGGAACTAGCCACTATTCTTCAGCAGTTTCCGCAGCTTCAGCGTTGAGGACAACGCTATTCTTATGGGGGAGGGCATGTTCGGGTCCCACCCTAACCCCCTTATTTATGCAATAGGATCGAGTCATAGTTATAGTTAAGTAAAGAGTCAATAAAGCCCATATTAATAATTGTAAGTGGTTAACCCTCATTTAATGACGAGACCACAGTTAGTTGCAAATGGGCCATGGTATTAGATAGATGGTATTAATAAGAACCATGGTATTGCCCCATGGTATTGCATTTATGAATCCTATATAAAGGATAGAGACTCCCTGTGAGGAGCATCGTGTCTTATTTTGTAATCGAGCTCAGCTCTATTGGAGGTTGCCCCCTCGAAGAGGCAAGTGAATTTGCTTTCTGGATAATAAAATACTTGCTGTTATTGCTCTTGTTCTATGTTCTGGGTATATTTCTCCGCATATTTGGTATTCTGTTATCGTCTTGCAGGTTAAGAGCATAACAACCTGCCCAATCCTTTGGCTCATGATCTGCAGCACTGCCTCTATCAATGATCCAAGTCCATCTGGCCATTGAACCTATGCTATCCAATCTACTCACCAGTTGTGCCTTAGTTCATTAAGGGCACAACACGTCGAGACTCTTGTCGAGTTGTTTACAACTCCGTTTGTGAACAACTCGCAACTGTCCATTGCTGCTCGTTAGCTACTCAAGGACTTTAGCCTACTATAGTCTTCCTACACTACTCCAATGAAGCCTAACATAAGGCATGGAGGGCTGCCACCTATCACTGCAAGATGTCTGTCTCCCACAATGAACATGGATTAGGAGGACTGGCCATCTTCTGCTGTAGATGTCCTTCTCCACACACAAGTCTAGGGCCATTCAAATTGCTCTTGGCTGATCAGACCCTTGAGCTCAACAACTTCCACTCTAGCAACCACATAATTCGATGAAGATGGTGCACCTCGGGCTCCAACTTGGGCACTATCACACTTCCCTTCAACAAACCATAAATTCCCAATCCATTGTCCACACTTGGTCCACTCTCACGTTGCCCTCCAACAAACCACGAGTGACCAATCCTTGCTGTAGCATTTGAACTCTAGTTAGGGCACCCAACCACCTAGGAAACCCTTCCTCTTGGCTTCCAACAGACTTAACAAATTGTCATCTCCTAGGACACTACATCACCCAACATCCATCCATCACCAAGAGACCATTTGCAACCATACTGCTTCTGTCCTCTTGCCTTGAGTTTTGTGCAATCTGGAAGACTAGTTAGGGCACACCACTAGCCCTAACCCACTGCATCAAATCACTATGTTCCCTTGCCTAACCTTGCTGCCACCTTTGCTATCCTACTAGGCATCCAATACAGTGTTATAGCACTTGAGGCTCCTCAAGCCTGGTTGCAATCCACACATGTTACAGCTAGGGTCTCAGCTTCCTAGCAAGGGTTAATACCCCTATTCCAACTGTGATGTGTTATGGGCACCTGCAGCCAGGGAAGAGGACCTAAACTAGGCCTCTCATTGCACAAAACAGTCCCGCCAAGCTATTTTAGCAACAACCCTTACTTGCGGCCTTAGAATAGAGACAAACCCACACATTAACACACCTTAACTTATGTTTGACGGCGACCTGATTTGGCAAGTGATCCATTGTCCAAAACTGCCCAAACAAGCCTCCTTATGTGGCTACTACAGGCCTAGAAATTTGCGGCTAGATGCTCAAAGAATATGCACCAAAATTGTCCAAAAATTCTCCCTCTAGCCCTCCACGCTAGCTGACTTAGATTGCGATTTTGTCTTGTTGTCGTTCAGTTTGTATAGGCATTGCGACAATGACTCAGATCGGGGGTTGTCACTCTGATCCTCAACCTCTCCATTCTAGATTTCTACCAACAATAGGCTATGGGAGGTAGTCCCTATGGAAATGTGAAGGTGGAAGGCGAGTTGGGAACCAACTTGTTCGGGACACACAGTTGAGTAGCCTAGTGCTTGGTTAAATTTAGCAAGACTTAAGGATTTAATTAGATTTAGAAATGAGACCAGTGCCTTATGCAGTAAAAAATTCTTGCTTATTACAAATTAATACCAAGTAACCGGATAGACAACCATTGCTTAAATGCTATGCAAATCATAAGATCTAGGTGTAGTGCAAAGATCTTGGTTACTTTTAAATTATATGTGTAGTCTAAATGGAACCTCCCTCTTAACTGTTTTGAGACCAGTCTTTAGAGTAGGTTGTAGGATGGAAGCCAACGGGAAGCAAGTAGAGGCTTGATTAATGATACCTCCCCCTATGTTCCAGCCACCCAGTGCCTCTCGCGTTGCAGAGATTGTGGCTCTGACAACTGCAAGGTCACTATGTTAACCACTAAAAAGGTGTTGAATCCTTCAAACTAGGTGAGAAAGGGTCGCCCTAGAGGTCTATCAACCAAGCTTATGCTTGGAGGTAAATTATTGGTGCAAGCTAAGCCTAGAATGCTTATGCCATGAAATGGGTGAGTGGGTCTTGAGTTAAGATTGTTTATGATCTTTAAGTACTTGATGCTAATTTCCTCATAGCAATAGTACTTAGTAATTAATTGAAAGACAAACTTAAAACAAAACAAGTGTTTAATGATACAAGTGCCAATATGAAACAACGGATCAATACAAGATACTTCGAACACTTATCTAATTCAATAATGATTACTTGAGACTACTTAAGATATGCCAATGACCAATATTGAGATGTTCACTTAGAATGATAACCAATGGAACTTAAGATGCTAAGTGCTTAAGATAGACAACAATGATATCAAACCCTCTTTTAAGATTATGATCTTTACTTAGAGCAATCATCAAATAATTTCTCAACAATGCTTCAACCAAATTACCAATTAGATCTTAATGACCAAATTAACTTAGACCATCAACAAGATTAAAAGATCTAGAGCTTAGATGTTTGAGTGATTTTAGTGCCAAGTTCACAATTTTTCAAGTCTAACACAAGACAAGCAAATTGTTAGAACTCAACAACATAAACTACCATGAGCCAATTTAACAATGAAAGAGCTACTTATGATGAGGTATAGGGCAGCAGTAAGTATGTCACTTCAAATCAAGGAATTAACAAACATATAAAACTGAAAATTACCAATGAATAGCCTAATGACGTGCCAATTGATAAAATAACTTTGCGAATGTAAATTGATGAACTTTTAGCCTTCTTAAAATGTTATATTCAGAAAATATCAGATCTGATTATACTTTTATGCAGAGATATCAGCCACTAGAAATTAGAGACCTGTGTTCAAAAATTGATGCCTAAGACAGTTAGATGCTATGATAGTATGCTAGAAGCCACACCAATTAATTTTATGCCCTTTAGAGTGTTCTTTTCAGATTTATATCAGATCTGATCTATTTAGTTATGCAGAGATATTCCAACAAACAAATGACTAGATCTAAGCTAGATATTAAATGCCCAAGTAGCCAAAACATTAATAAAACTTAATCAAGAAATTTTTAGGGTGTTTAGGCCACTTAGATCTGATTTTAGGGCTATTGAATCACTGTTATAAAATGAATATGACAGCTGAAGCAAAATGGTGACAAAGTGAGGGTTTAGAGAGCAAACCCTAGGTCCAAGGCCTTGTAGCACACTTCCTCAAAATGCCAAAAATTTCTCCATGATTATGCCACTTGAAAATACAAAATTTGAGCCAATTATCTCTAGAAAATTTGAAAATTTCTAAATAAAAATCCAACGACAATGATTAATATTATTTATTCTACTTATTATCTCAGAAATAAGTTATTCAGTGTTCTTACGACAAATATCGAAATATATTCTATTGCAGCCTTTACAATTAAAATATTGCAGAAAGTAAATGCAAAGAAAAATACGGGTGCAAATACAATCACAATGACAATTATTTTTGGACAATCGTCCCCGGAAAAACCCATTGTGGGAAAACCGGTGCAGCGGATGAGGGTTTCTTTATTATTCTTCAGCAAAATTTCATCTACAATTTACAACCAGCAAAACAGAGGTGAGAAAATTTATAGATGAAATCTCTGATCCAGGAGTACTCCTCTTCCCTTTGAGTCCTTCTGCGTCCCTCTGCGTCAATTTTTCCCATGTTGGCCCAATGTGAAACTGCCCACGCAGTCCCAGCCTTTGCGCTGCCTCTTTCTGTGTCATACTGCTTCTACGCTCTCTCTCCCTACGCTACGTCTTCTTGCCTGGCACTCTTGAAAGATGTTGATGCCCTCTCTTCCTTTCTCACCTGCAACTCTCCTGCTGATTCGATTTCTTTTGCCGAAATTCGACCAATGAGAAAATCGATTTTACTTGGGTAACTGAGTATCTGCCTCTAGGCTATTTTCCAAGTGCCCATCAAGCCTTTATAATCCTCTTGTTGATCAATCAACAACCCAAATTAGATCCTAATCAATGGCTAGGATCATATTGACTTGATCTCCGTCTTCTTCTAGAAGATTCTCCCATAGTTTAGATTAATACCCATTAATTATTTTAATTTCCTAAGTTTAGACTTAGGGCCTATTAAAAATAATTAATTATTTTAATAAAACTTTCTTCAGGTGGAATTTCCCAAAACGATTTCTGGGTATTGGAGAATGCATGTGTCTAAGCCTCCTTGCAAAATTTGAGACTTAGAGCACATCTGATGCTATCAGAAATCAACACTCTCTCTTAGCGAGGAATGTGCTCTAGCAATGCAACCTGCTGAAGCATCACTTTGTTCAGTAACATCTCCCTCTGTGCTGTTGATATTTGACATGCTGTCCACCAACCATTGCGCAAATGCTGCCTCTGTATTGCTACTGACCCTACCACTGTCAACACTGCATTTTTACTACAACTTCCTCTGCCATTATAACTGAGAAATCACCAGTTTCTGCTACTAAAAAGGATTCTCTACCATACCCATCTGCTCTCTAAACTAAATGAACTTAGCTCTTCTTAGAGCCTTTGTGAGTATGGCTGCTACTTGATCTCCTGTGGGGACATACTGTAGCTGTACTACCCCATGTTGAACACAGTCTCTGATAAAGTGACATCTGATATCAATGTGTTTCGACTGATCATGAAATACTGATTCTTGGAGAGTTTGATACAACTTTGATTATCACAGTAAACACTAGTCACTTCCATCCTTTTTCTGAACATGCTCACAAGCAGTTTTCTAAGCCATATATCTTTGCACGTAGCTGTGCTAGCTGCCATATATTCTGCTTCTTCTTAGCTCAGAGCTACTGACTTCTGCTTCCTGCTGCACCAAGATATCATCCCTGATCCAACATTGAAGCAATACCCCGAGGTAGTTTTTCGGTCTACTGAACTACGTGCCCAATCTACATCTGTGATGTAATATCCCTAACCCAGAATATTCCTCAAATCCCAGCAAAATTCCAACCAAATATGTGCAATGATATAATAACCAGGAAGCTTAAAATGACAAAAATAACAGTGGTGCAACATATAATAATGTAAATAGGAAATATAAGCAGATGCTCAAGAAATGCAGCGAGAAATGCTAAGCCATTTTATTATACTGAGCAATAAAATGAGTATAGGAGGTGATCAGAAAGATGGCACCTTGATTTGCACAAGGCAAGTGAAGGAATACACTCAGAATAGCAAAGAATGGCCTTTCTCAGAACTGTGTGGACGTTGCTGCTGCTAGGAAACAAATGATGATTTGGGGTTGTTCCCCTCGGAAAATGCTGAAACTCTGGAATCGGGCTCTACTCAAGAAACCCAGAAACAAAATTGAATATTCCAATTAGCTATGTCTAATTATGAATATTATAGCCTCCCCCGGCAAAATGTTGCTTGTCCTCAAGCAACTGAAATGATGGATACTGCAAGATATTCTCACTCTCCCAAGTGGCATCCTCATCCGACAAATTCTTCCACCTCACCAAGAATTCCCAGACCATCCTGCTCCGCAGTTGCCTCTCCCTGGTATCAATGATAGCCTCCGGCTGCAATACCAAATGCCCCTCGTCATCCATGGGTGGTAGCTCATTTGTCACTGTCACGTGCTGCCCCAATGCCTTTTTCAGGCATGATACATGAAAAACGTTTTGAATCTTGCTGCCTTGGGGTAGCTCCAACTCATATGCAACCTGTCCAACCCTGCGTGTCACCCTGTACGACCCATAAAAGTAGGGCTTGAGCTTCTCAGCCCCCTTCTGCTTTAGTGACGATTGTCGGTATGGCTGTAATCGTAGGTAGACCATGTCCCCTACCTTGAACTGTCTCTCCACCCGACCCTTGTTGGCATATAGCTTCTGCTGGTTCTGCGCTATAGCCATGTTATCATTGAGAGCTCGGAGAATATCCTGACTCTCTTGGATCCAAATCTTGGCTCTAGAAGCCCTGCTATCACCAAACATCATGTTTGCAAAAGATAAAGGATGATACCCATATAAGGCATAGAATGGTGACATACCAATGGACATGTGATGTGAAGTATTGTAGTAGTACTCCCCCAGATGCAGCCACTTCAACCATGCTCGCTGCTGCCCACTGACATAGTTACGCAAGTAGCCCTCCAGCCACTTGTTAACTATCTCTGTCTACCCATCTGTCTGTTGGTGATAATTGGTACTCGGTGTCAACTCCGTCCCCACCAATCGGAAAATCTCCTGCCAAAACCCACCCATGAAATGGCTGTCCCTATCACTGACGATGGTCTTAGGAAGACCACGTGGCCTGAAGATCTCTATGAAGAATAGCTTGGCCACCTGTGCTGCTGTATAGTGTGCGGATATGGCAAAAAAATGGGCGTACTTCGTTAGTCGATCAACGACGACAAAGATACGATCCTTGCCCTATACCATGGGGAACCCTGTGATGAAGTCCATCGAAATACTCTCCCATTTCCCCTCCGGAATGGGAAGACGCTGCAATAATCCCACTGGATAGCTCATCTCTCCCTTGTTCCCCTAGCAAACATCGCACTCCCGGATGTCCTGGAGTATGTCCTCCTTGAGGCCCTTCCATGAGAACCTCTCTCTAATGGCCCTGTAGGTTTTGGTAAACCCATGATGCCCTGCCATTGGTGAATCATGTGATGCCTGGAGTATCTTCTTCTTGAGCTAAGACCCCTCAGTGAAGAAGATTCGGTCCCTGTAATAGATGACCTCATCGACCACCCTGTACCTGTCATCTGCCACCTGCCCATCTAGCACCTCACATGCAAACCTGTCCTTGGAGTACTCTACTAAGAGTCGAGCCATCCAGTCTATATCCAAGCTCATAAGAGACAACGTGGCTGGTCTACGTGAGAGGGCATCTGCTACCATGTTGTTCTTACCCTTGACATACTCAATGGCAAAGTCATATGCTTGGATCTTACTGATCCACTTTTGTTGCCTCTCCTGTAGCTGCGTTTGCTCCAAAAAGAACTTGAGGTTGTTGTGATCAGTCTTCACCCTGAACGTGTTACCCACCAAATACTGCCGGTACTTAGCCATTGCATGCATGATGGCTAGCATCTCCTTGTCGTATATAGAATACAACCTCTCGTGCGGAAGGAGCTTCCAGCTCTCAAAGGCTATAGGGTGGCCTCCCTGCATCAACACTGCGCTGATCCCCTCTCCCGATGCATCACACTCCAAAACAAATGGCTGCGTAAAATCTGGCAACGCAAGCACTGGGCAGCTGCTCATAACCTCCTTGAGCTTGTCAAAGGCTCGCTGCGCTATATCCGACCAACTGAATGCCCCCTTCCTCGTCAAATTTGTCAGGGGTGTAGTGAGCTGCGAGAAACCTTTGACGAACTTCTGGTAGTAAGTACAAATGCCAATGAATCCTCGAAGTTCAGTCACGTTTCTCGGCTCCAGCCATGCTCTGATGGCCCTGATCTTCTCCTCGTGGACTCTCACTCCGTCCACCCCTATGATGTGTCCTAGATACAACATCTCCGTTAACCCGAACTCACACTTGGAGAGTTTGGCGTAGAGCTGCTGCTCCTGTAAGATACGCAATACTGTCTCAATGTGCTGGAGATGCTCCTCCCAAGTTCTGTTATAAATGAGAATATCATCGAAAAATACCAACACAAACTTCCTCAAGTGACTACGAAAGATGTGATTCATGCAAGACTGAAATGTAGCAGGGGCATTGGTTAGCACAATAGGCATCACCAAGAACTCAAAGTGCCCATAGTGACACCTGAAGGCGGTCTTGGGAATGTCCTGCTCCCTCACGCGAATTTGATGGTACCCAGATCTCAAATCGATCTTTGAGAAGAAGTGTGCTCCCCTCAACTCGTCTATCAACTCATCGATCCTGGGTATGGGTACCTGTTCTTCAGGGTCTTCTTGTTCAGGGCCCTGTAGTCAATGCACATCCTCAATGTACTGTCCTTCACCAACACCACAGAAGAAGCAAAAGGACTCGTGCTCGGTCGAATGTGCCCAAGAGCCAGCAACTCCTGGATAGCCCGCTCAATCTCATCTCGATAGGCCTTGGGGTGCCTATAGGGGGTGGTGATCACTGCCTGTATGCCTTGCTCAAGCTCAATGGTGTGCTCAAACCCCCGATCCGGTGGCTGTCCTGGTGGAATCTCCCCAAACACTATGGCACACTGATCAAAGATGGATTGTTTCTCTGGATGTACCGTCTACCCTGTAGTCCCTGCCTCTGATGCACGCAGCTCCATTGCCCACTCTATGTCTCCCTTTCGGAAGACTGCCTCCATCTGATGCGCTGACACAGTCTGAGGTGGATATGTGTGTTGCCCTCGTATCTTCTCATGCCTCCCTGTCTTCTCATCATCCCACTCCATCTCTAGGGTCTTCCAATCCTTCGTGACCTTCCCTAGAGTGATAAGCCACTGAACACCCAGTATCATGTTGGTGTCTGGGATATTGACCATGAAAAAGTGGTCAATCAATGTGTAAGTGCCCATCATCACTGAAAGCTCTGGAACATAACAAGCACACGTCATGGTCTGATCTCCTAGGACCAAGATTGAAAACCCATCGAAGCTCTCTATCTGTATACCTTTCCGCTCAACCATCCTTGCATCGATGAAGTTGTGGGTCGCCCCACTGTCAACCAAAACTGATACCCACTGGCCATGTACTGTCCCTCGTATGCATAGTGTCAGATACTTGGGAACTCCTCGCAATGCTGCAAGATCCCCTTCGGTGGGTGCAAAAGATGCACCACCCGCTGCTGGCGGTGGAGGTGGCAGAGGTCCCTGTATGGCATGGCTATCTCCTACCTCCACATCATCCTCGTCATCCTCTTCTCCACTGCTCTCGGAGAAGACCTCAATGAAATGTGCTTTGCCAGCAGCACATCTATGTCCCGGTGCCCACGACTCTTCACATGTGAAGCACAACTGCTTCTTCTTCAGCTCCCTCCTGACATCGTCCTTAATCTGTACTCCTTCTGGATTCCCCTTCGGAGGTGGAATCCTCACATCCTTTCCTTGAGACTGAAAAGGCTGTCTTTGGGGGTAAGGTGTTCGAGTCTTGGGTAAGACATCCTGTAAGTCCCAGGTCCTGCTGATAGCGTCCTAGAGTGTGGCTGGTCTAGTGGATTGGACTAGACCCCGAAGTGGCTCTGCTAACCCCTCAACATACATATAGACCCTCTGTGTCGTGGATAGGTCTGGCACCATCACGGAGACCCTTAAGAAATCGACAATGTAGGTCTCTGGGCTCCCTGTCTGTTTGAGCCTCATCAGCTCAACAAAATGTTGCTTTGGATCCCTCCGATCAAATCGCTCCATCAATCTCCAGGTAAACTTCGCATATGTCGTCACTGTAGAGTGCTCGAGCGTGGCCATCCCATGAAACCCCAATCCTGGGCCTCACCATCCAAATGCAATGTTGCCATCTTGATGGCCTCTGCCTCCGACATCTGGTTAAGCTGAAAATAAATGTCCAGCTTCTCCACCCAAGACTTCGCTGAACTGTTTGATGAACCATCAGACGTAGGCAAGTGGAATCTACTCACTGCACGGTGGGTGTCACCATCATGGTAATGGCGGTTTCCTCTGTGATGGTCGTGGGGTCTACTATCCCGCTGGAGTTGAACAAAGTCTCTGAATGAAAGAGCATCCCTGAACTCCTGTCCATAGGCCTGGTACTCTGCAAAATAATCACCCATATGGCCGGGCTCTGCCTCCTGCTGGGCTTCGACCCCTGTGTCTGCTCCTAAGAACGTGGGCATGGTAGAGCGTGTAGGGGCATGCGAGGCCACCTGCCGCGCAGTATCACACTGCTCTGGCAAATGATGGGATGCACTCGATCCCTCACCAATTTGAAAAACCCGTGGGCTCTCACGCTGTCTGGCCTCTACTGCCGTAAATCTCTGCCCCATCACCTCAATCTGTCTCGATAGATCCTGCACTGATTTGAGGAGCATATCCGCAAATCTCTTCCCGTCCTCGTCTGCCATCAGGTCCCTCTACACTACATCCAGCACAGGCTCCTCCTGTTCTGCGTCCATCACCGGAACACAATCTCCATCTCCATAGGTGTTCTCCAACCTACGCTCACTATCTCTGTATTTCCTACTTCTGTAACAGATGTAGGGTTTCTCCCTCGGTGTCATAGACTGCTAGCTCCACAGGTTGAGCCAGATCTATGCTCTGATACCACTGTAGTATCCCTAACTCGGAATATTCCTCAAATCCCAACAAAATTCCAACCAAATACGTGCAATGATATAATAACCAGGAAGCTTAAAATGACAAAAATAACAGTGGTGCAACATATAATAATGTAAACAGGAAATATAAGCAGATACTCAAGAAATGCTAAGCCATTTTATAATACTGAGCAATAAATGAGTACAGGATGTGATCAGAAAGATGGCACCTCGACTTGCACATGGCAAGTGAAGGAATATGCTCATAATAGCAAAGAATGGCCTTTCTCAGAACTGCGTGGAAGCCGCTGGAGAACTGCTATGATGCTAGGAAACAAATGATGATTTGGGGCTGCTCCCCTCCTCGGAAAATGCTGAAACTTTGGAATCGGGCTCTACTCAAGAAACCCAGAAAAAAACCAGGAAGCTTTCCTGGAATAGTCGACCCCCAAAAATCACCCCTTTGGGGATTTGTGCAGTTCCTCAATGCTCTGCGCTGCCACTGAAGAAACTCCTCTAGAACTTTGCCTAAAACTCTGCCAAAAATCCTCCAATAGGCAAGGGCTGGTCCCCTGCTCAATCACCTAGCATAAATCCTCCTGCTGAACCCCAATCCAAAACTGCTGCCAGAAAGAATTGCGTCATCCCTCTCAAGACTGCGTAGTCATCTATAATGCTCAATCCTCTTGCCAACTACCAACAAAACTGTTGCAAAAATACTAATGGAACTACCTTGCACGAGAAGGCACTCGAAGTCCCTCGGGGCTAAGGGTGAGATCTCTGAATAGAGACACTCAATGCACTAAACAGTGCTGCAGACTAGCGAAACAACCAGCGTGCTCATGAGTCGAAATGACTAGTTCAAATGCACATAACAGAATGATCAAAATGAGGGGGCTCCTCTCTCTTTTATATCCTTTGCCTCTCTCAAACCCAAGGCTCACCTCCTCCTACGTGATTCCCCTCTTGCCACGTGTTTCTCCCCTCCTCGCAGTCCCTCCATGTGTCTGCGTGGGCTCCATTTCTGCATCCCTCTTTGGCCCCCCTTGGCTCCCCTTTAAGTCACAACGTTGTGCTACTAGGAAGTGACTTTTTATTCTAAAAGTGAGTTATGTCCCTCGTCCTCACTTTCTTATTTACAAATAATTATAGATGGCAAAAATTGAACAAAATCGAATATTCCAATTAGCTATGGCTAATTAGGAATATTACATGTGAACCCATTCAATCTGATATTCTTCCCTCGGGAGTATTTCAACCCATATCTTACAATTCCACGCACATACTTGAGAATGTGTTTAGCTGCCGCCAATGCACCCTTTTTGGTTCCACCATGAACTGACTAAGAGTGTTGACAACAAAGCAAATGTCTGGCCTAGTGTTGACCAGATACATGAGTGACCTAATGAATTGTCTATATAAGGTGGAGGCCACTTCCTTGTCTCCTAATGCATCTATTTTCTTCCAGTTGGTGATCATGGGAGTAGCCATGGGTTGACAATCCTACATTTTGAATCTCTTCAGAATCTTCGTAGCATATCTTCCTTGCTTAAGGAAGATCCCCCCATTCTTCTGCCAAACTTCTAACCCTAGAAATAATGCATCAATCCCATGTCCTTCATGTCGAATTCAGCTTCAAGATTCTTCTTGCAATCCTATATGAGCTTCGATGACCTTGTTAAAAACAAGTCATCCACATATAATACTAGAATAAGTGGCTCATTCTCTATCATTAAGTAGTAGAGATTGGGATCAACCTCACTTTTGACAAATCCCAATTGTTGCAAGTAACTATTAATCCGACCATACCATGTTGTCGGCGCTTGCTTGAGCCCATACAGGGCTTTCTGTAGTCTACAAACACGAGTTCTCTTTTCATGAGTTTTGAAGCCTTCAGGTTGTTCTATATATAACTCCTCTTCTATCACCCAGTTCAAGAATGTTGTCTTGACATCCATCTGGTGAATCTCCTATCCCATTTGAGCTGCTAGGGATATAACGGATCTGATGGAGGTGTATCGAGTAACTGGGGTGAAGGTTTCTTCGTAGTCTATTCCTTCTTTCTGAGTGTACTCCTTTGCCACAAACCTAGCCTTGTACTTCTCTATACTGCCATCTGCAACATACTTGATCTTGTAGATATATCGTGATCCTACAACTGATCTATCCTCTAGTCTAGGTAATACTTCCTAGACATCATTCGTCGTGATAGAGTTGTACTCTTCTACCATGGCATCCACCCACACTTGGTGTTGAACGACTTCCTAAAAGCTAGAGGGTTCTTCAACCTGAGCTACCAATGCTTGGTATTTGTCAGGTTGTCTACACTGCCTTTTCTCGGTTCTAGGAGCTCCAACAAACTCCTGCATCCCTGAATGTCTGCCGTATTTCTCTGCTGGTTCTACCACTGGTGGTGGGAGGCTTAATCAACTCCTCCTCCTGATCTATTGTTCCATCTACTGAGAACTATTTGGATTTCCTCTTTTTGAGGAAATTCTTGTACTGGTCACTGTACTCGATCCAGGTGTTTGTCCTCCTTGCTACCCTTGCTGCTCCTTGACTAGTGGAACATCTCTTGATTGATCTTCTATAGGCATCTCTCGTGATTTCCTAAAATCTTTATCCTCCATGAACTTTGCATCACGTCTCACTACAATCTTTCTGCTACTAGGAATGTATATTTTGTATGCCTTTGAGGTCTCACTATGTCCTACGAGATACCCCTTTTCTGTAGTCTGATCCGGTTTCTACACTTCTTGCCTAGAATGTGACAATATGCCACGCTTCCGAATATCTTGAGATGACTGAATTTTGACTTCTTCCCTGTGAAGACTCCTTCGGGTGTTTTCTTCCACAATGCTCTATGAGGAGATCTATTCTGGATATACATTGCTGTGTTACAAGTTTCTATCCATAAATACTTAGGTAGATCCTAATCATACAACATAGCTTTGACTGCCCCAACAATAGTTCTATTTTTCTGCTCTGCTACTGCGTTCTGCTCCGGATTATATGGAGCTGTCCACTCTCTTTTCATGCCCTCCTTTGCGCAAAAATCTGTGAAGTCTCTGTCCGTATATTCTCCACCATTATCTGAACGCAATACCTTTATCTTTTTCCCTATCATATTTTCAACGAGAGCCTTAAACTCTCTAAATCGATTAAAGACCTCATCCTTGGTCTTTAAGAAATAGATCCAGGTTTTTCTAGAGCGATCATCAATAAAAGTGATGAATTATTCACCACCACTAAGAGCTCTTGTGGACATTGGACCGCAGATATCTGAGTGTGTCAATCCCACTACACATTCTGCTCTATTGTTACTTCTGGAAAAAGCTGCTTTAGTGTACTTCCCTAGCACGCATCCTCGACATAAGTCATCATGCTCACTATTAATGGCTGGTACTCCTGTAACAGTCTCTCTGAGCATCCTCAGTGCTCCATGGTGTAAGTGTCCCATTCGCCCGTGCCATAATTCATTTCATCATTATAGTTGTTGCCTATTAGTGTCATTAGTGACTCAAGCTGCAACCTATACAATTTGTTGCTTTGAATCCCAATTTGTCTCTTCTTCTTCCAGCTTGGATGCTTGACATATACTTTCTTTCCAATGAAGTATACATCGTATCCCTTGTTTTGTAACTTGGACACTGAAATCAAGTTCATTCCTAATCCTGGTACATGCAAAACATTGGTGGCTCGGATGTTGGTCCCTGCTTCCATCTGAAATGCTATTGTGCCTCTCCCTACTAGAGTACATTTTGTTTTGTTTCCCATAGTAATCTGGAAGTCCATTTGTTCTTCTTGATAGCTTGAGAAATGTTCTCGTACTCCAGTCATATGTGCTGAAGCGCCACTATCAATGTACCAAACATCTGCTGACACTGAATTTGCTAGGCATGCAAATTCTTCTTCCATTATCATAGAAAACTCTGAGACACTTTGAGTATCTATCTTGTTCTATTTTCAATTGATTTCTAACGCTATCCTGCCCCAACAACTGCTATAGGAAAAACTGCGTCCCACCTGAGAAAACCCCTCTTCGCTGAATCTTCTATTGTGTTGTTCCTTCTGCCATTGACAGCTTTCGATCAGGAAAACTTACGTCTCTTTCGGCACACTCCGAGAGAGTTTTACCATGAAATCTAACCCTCTTGGCTTGAACTGCGCAAATCCCTTGGAGATTCGAATTACTACACCTGCAGGAATTTCAAATTCCGTTTTTCCTTCGATGCTGGGTTTTCCGATTCTTTTCTTCTGCTTTACCTAGCTCTCATATCATGTGAAAATTTCTAAATAGAATTCCAATCGCAACTATTGGTATTATTTCTTCTACTTATTATCTCATAAATAAGTTATTCACAGTGTTCTTACGACGAATATAAAATATATTCTACTGTAGTCTTCACAATTAAAATATTGCAGAAAGGAAATGCAAAGAAAAATACAAGCACAATACAATCACAATGATAGTTATTTTTGGACAATCGTCCTCGAAAAAACCCAATGTGGGAAAACTGATGCAACAGATAAGGGCTTCTTTATTATTCTTCAGCAAAATCTCATGTACAAGTTACAACCAGCAAAAAAGAAGTGAGAAAATTTATAGACGCTTTGTGACAAATCTTTGATCCAAGAGAAGTACTCCTCTTTCCTCTGAGTCCTTCTACGTCCCTCTTGTCAATTTTTCCCACGTTGGCCCAACGTCATACTGCCCATGCAATCCCAGCCTCTGCGCTGCCTCTTTCTGCGTCAGCCTGCTTCTGTGCTGTCTCTCCCTGCTCTACGTCTTCTTGCCTTTCACTCTCGAAAGACGATGGTGCCCTCTCTTCCTTTCTCACCCGCAACTCTTCCTCTGATTTGATTTTCTCTTGTCGAACTTCGATCAATGAGAAAATCGATGTTACTCAGGTAATTGAGTATCTGCATCTGGTGTATTTTCCAATTGCCCTTCAAGCCTTCTCTTATAATCCTCTCGTTGATCAATCAATGACCCAAATTAGATCCTAATCAATGGCTAGGATCATATTGACTTGATCTCTGCCTTCTTCTAAAAGATTCACCCATAGTTTAGATTAATACCCATTAATTATTTTAATTTCTTAAGTTGGGACTCAGGGTCTTGTTGACCCTGCCGCCTACACCTACCTACAAGTCAGTGAGAAAATCCTTCAACCCCACAAGGTGTAGTTGGTGGCAGGGAACTCAGAGAAGGGGCTGTCACACTAATCCCAAGTCTCTCCATTTAAGCTATTTCCTAAGTTAGCTAAGCGAGGTGGTCTCTAATGAAAAGTTAATTTAAAAAGGATGTGAGTTTCTAGGATAGAGTTAAATAGATTATCTCTTTAAAATTTATAAGCAAAAAATTGATATGAGCAATAACCATCATAAGATAAGCATCAAATACATAAACAACCAGTGCCTTCCAAGTATTTGCTCTTTGAGAAATGAAATTGTATTTTGCTTAAAATGAAGCGAAATGCTTTCAAATGGAAAGCCAAAATAAACCCGAGAGTGAAACACTAAATTGTTAGCACAAGATATTATAAATGCTTTCAAGATGAATAAGTCTACAAATCAAAGCATGGAAACTATCATGCTCAAAAGGATACAAAAATAGCTCAAATGTTAAACCAAGATGACAACAAAGTATGTTACAAAAATAATCTACAAGAGGCTAGGCCAAAGAGTATGAGCAATCTCTACTCTTTGACTAGCCATGACTTAGCTCTTTGAAATAGCTAGATATAGATAAACGAAGTACAATATGTAAAAAATTATTTTTCTTCCAAGTTTGATATTTTGATGCAAAAAATAAAAGCTTTAAGAAACTTGAAAGAATCCCTACAAGACACAAATAAGATATAAATGAGACTTTGGAATTCAAAACATGCGGGTTCTCCTTGAATATTTTTCAAGAATTGGTTGATTCCTCCGAGAATTTCCCCTCACGCTTGAGAAACTTGACCAAATAATGATTCATCTACAAAACTTCACCACAAATCATTAAATCGACATGAAATTAAATAAGTGCAGTGGAAAGAATTCTTAGAGATACATTTATTATCCACTAGAAGATTTATTTTCCTAAAAAATTCTTATGCTAATATGAGATAGTTGCATACTAACATAACTTGAAACAAGCATGAAAGAAATAATGATATGAAGAAATAAATAGAAGCATGACAGCAAGTCAAAAATTTACCACACATGCAAGGAGAAGAACACCATCATGCTTTACCCCAAAGACTGTTGTATTGTATTGCAAGTAGTGAACACAATCCTGCAGAGTTTCCTCAAGCACAGAACACCATCACGCTTTACTCCAAAGATTGTTGTATTATATTGCAAGTAGTGAACACAATCCCGCAGAGTCTCCTCAAGCACAATAGCTCGTATTACATGATACAATATGAGAGCCCATGGCTCTATTATATAGAGAGTTGGGAGCAAATCCCAATGAAGAATGACAATGAAAAATGACATTGGAGCCAATCCCATTGTAGAAGTGATTAAACAAGTGGCATGAGGTGACAATCCCAAAGAGAAATTCGAGTTTGTTGAATGGAGCTCCAATGCCAAGTGTAAAAATCGAATTTTGGCAAATGGACATCACTTTCTTCTTCCCTTATGTGCCAAATTCGAATTTTATGATTGAATGACAAGTGTACATGGGTGGTAATCCATGTGGGGACAATTTCCCACAAAAATCTCCACTAAATATTCTCCCAAATCCTCTCAAATGTGCATTAACTTCACAAATTCGAATTTCCAAGTAAGCAACTTTCTCTTTTAATGCCAAAAATTCGATTTTATTTGAGCACATGTCCTTTCCTTGATTTTAGGAGTTCACGTCACCTTGGGACTTCACTTTAACTTCCCCATAATTTTCCACCCCATTTCCACAACATTTAGTATGTGTGGATATTTATTTTTCTCCATTTATTTAATTTATGGCTTAATTAATTGCCAGATTTCCCACTAAACTTAGAAAAAGTGGGTTTTGAGGGTTCAAAACACATTTTTAACCCCTCAAAGTGTCATAGTAGAAAGTTGGAGATGAGAGGTGTAATTGTTATTACTCATACCCCATACAACATCTCTAGACTACACTTATTACAATTTAAATACAATTTTATTTGCAATTTTTGACCTGTGGAAAATCTAAAAAAATAAAGAATGACTACGTAGACCTAACCAAATTCCATGATTTTTTTCGTGTGATCTAGTATGGTAATATACATCGACTTTGAACACTAAGATGTGTCAGGGGCTCAACCTTCAAGCTATCACCTTGGCTTTGGGGTAAAATATGAGTGAAAAAACCCAGAAAATTATCTGCCTCTAAAAAGTAAGGGATAATTAACCAGATAAAAACAACACTCCAAGGTGTACTCGTTTGCTGATCGAGTCCCAACATCCTAAGCCTGTTACAGACTCAAAATTCATCATTACTAGTATCACTTATTACAATTCCCAGTAGGGTGTGGAATCTGGGTACAAGAAAGATGATGAGAAGATAAAAGTAGAGTTAAAAATTTTGTTAACTGATGATATCTGATGGTACAAGTGTTCTTCGAATCATCCTTGGGCATGGAGTCTTCATATAATCGTCAAGTGCCACTCCAGTGGTCAACAGGTCCCATTAAAAATAATTAATTATTCTAATAAAACTGTTTGCAGGTGGAATTTCCCAACACGATTTCTGGGTATTGGAGAATGCATGTGTCTAAGCCTCCATGCAAAATTTGAGACTTAGAGCACATCTGATGCTACCAGAAAGCAACAAAAAACACACCAAGTATTCAATCCAAAAATTTCAGAGATGAGTTGATCTGAGTCCGAGTGTGACAAAGGACCCTTCCAAGACCTTTTACTTTCGTGATGTATTAAATTGCATTTTTAAAAGAACATAAATGAATACATCTGCATGCTGTAAAGAAGAGGAACATGACATTCATCAACACATGAAAACATAAGCCAGTGATAACGGAGTTCGTCCAGGAGGGACTACGTCTCTGGGCCCTAGTGTCAAGATGGTGTAGGCTGCTGCATTAAGTGTTGACAATAGTGATGATGTACATAAGAGGTGACGTCGCTATCATGCAAAGAAAGTGCTCTCACGTAGGAGTGGCTCCAAGAGATGTTCTGCTACAGGGACTCTTAGTCAAAAAAGGACACCTATCAGTATGACACAAACTCATGCATGATGATAATGAGCATCCCACCAACATGGCATAAAATGGATCTAAATGCAAACATGCATGGCAACACATGAGTATCCCATCAACATAACGACAAAGGGATCTCAAACAAAACATGAAGAAACATGATAACAAGTACATACACAGATGATTCTGCATCACATCAAACAGGGATGATGAAAACAAGTAAGAAACAAGATCCCACATCAAACATGGATTTGTGTAGCACAATGCGTAGCAAAAAGAAGTACATGAACGCACTGCATATACCTCACATCCTGGGACCATCTGAAGAAGAGGATGTCAAGATGCTGAAGTTGGTCACATGTCGAATCTCGTGGAAATGGATGCTCGCACATGAATGCTGACACCTGCACTCCACTTTGAAAAATGGCTGAAAAATGAAATTAGCAAATGGAAAATCTGAACGCACCATCAGATTTGTGGTGTCGAATAGTGCAAAATCGACTATCAAATTTCTGAATTCTGAGAAAATGAAAATCTAGGGCTTAAAGAATCTTTTAGATTCCCCCTAGATCCTTCAAAGATTCCCTCCTCCGGGTCCTCTGCAGATCTGCTACTCAGATCAGGAAACTAACTGTGCCATCGGGTTCGTATCGCTGAGAGGTGTAGGATCGACATAAAATTTGTCCAATTTGGACACTGCAAAAATTTCACCCTCCTGAGAATTTCGCTCAATCATGGTTCCCCCTGCAATAATTAATTAAAAATATTATGTCTTGATTTCCGTGCCTTCTCCTGGTTCTCCCATACTTCGAATTACGTGCACGCTCTTCCTCCTTAGGCGCACTAATGAACTGAGTTTAAATATGAAAAGGTGGGCGAAGTTTACAAAAACTCCGTTGGCGGGTTGGTTGAAGATTCAAGTATTGTGGAGGTTGGGCGGTCAAACCCCGCCTCCTCCCTTTTTTACATAACAAAATATTTTAAATGGGAAGGGAGGTCAAGCTGGGCCCGCGTTGGGTGGCCCGCTCACCTCACCTGTCCCCTGCTCCAAGTTCATTTATGCAGGTGGTTGTAGGTTGGGTCCGTGCCCTAATGGCCGACCCACCTTTTATGGTAATGACCATGGGTTCCAACAGTTATGCCAAGTACAAAGGGGATGGGCTGGGGGTAGTGGCCCACCCCTCCATTAATAATTGTTGATAAGGATTGGGGTGGTGGGGTTGGTGGCCTGCCACCCTCTTTTTATAATTTTTTTTGTTATAAAAAAAATCAATATGGGCATTTTTGAAAATTCAGATTTTAGGCCGAAGGAGACATTTTAACAAGGCAACAAATTTTCCTAGAATCTAGTCGGAGTTGGCCAGATTCCGTCCGCCAAAAAAATTCTAAATTGTGTCTCCATTTATTTTCCCTGTCAGCGAAAGTCAACCAAAACTTTGACTGCCTCTATCTTTGTCATCTGGACTCGGATTGAGGAACCGTTCGCACCACCATGATCACGACAACAAGATCTTTAACATGAACTTGGTTCGAGCATAATCCAAATACTTTGATTTTTGACCCTTCCTGAGTCCTCCTGGACTTCTGTATGTGTCTGGAGCCACTTGGATCATGAGTAGAGAGCAAAATAGGGTCAAGGTAAGGTCAAGAGGCAAAGGAAAAAGCCCAAGAAGGCCTAGTCACTTAAGGGAAAGGCCTAAGGAGGCTTACGACAAGTCCTAGAGGGCTGCTGCTTGGCTAAAGGGAGGGTCGAGAGGCTTGCAGGAGACCCGAAGGCCTACGGCCTAGGGTTCTAAGGCCAAGAAAGTTTGTTGTAAGCCCTTAGAGGGTTGTGGCCAAGGGGAAGAGGGGAAAAGGAAGAAGAAGACGGTTGAGGACCGAAGGGGAGAAAGGCTAGTAGGGGGATAACGAGAAGGGATGAAGGCCTTTCAAGGCCGTGACAGGGGAGAAAAGGCCTTCAGAGGTCTACAACAAGGGAAGGAGAGGAGACTGAGTGGCCTAGAGGTCTTGGCTAGCCCTGGAAGGGCCTGCTAAAGATGATGCTAGCCGTCAAGGAGGTGACACAGGGAGGAAGGAGACTGACACTGGGCCTAGAGAGGGCAGATAAGGGCTTAAGAGCCCTAAAACTTGAAACCCCGACTTTGAAAAAAATTATTTGCTTCAGATCTGCAATTTACTTCAAATTTTCTTTAATAGTTGGCCCTACAAAATTTTTGGAGACTAGATCTTACCCTCAAGGGCCTAGATATAGCTCTAATCGAGCTCTTCTCACTTGATTTCACCTGCACAAATGAATTTTCAAATACCTAAAACCCCAATATATACAAAAAATCTCAGAACTGCAAAACCCCAGTTAGAAAAAATTATTTACAGAATAATATTATACAAATTTATTTACAAATGTAAAAATATACAATGCTTTTAAAAAGAATTTTGAGAAATAATTTTTTTAGAGATTTTTTTGATAAATGGTTAAGTATACTTTGGAAAATAAATGCAAGCTACAGCGTTAGCGAAGTTAGATAAACCATAAAAATATTTAAAGTCCAAACAAGATCAACCTACGTCCACAATTTGTGAACTTGGAGCCCAAGGATTGGGTAACTTGCAAATACTATATATTTTCTTCTAAAAAGCTTGTTAGACATATGGCGAGTCAGATCACCTAAGATAGACCCAAAATCTACTTATCACCATTTAATGGATAAACAAACTTTTAAAATTTTAAGCACAATATAGGAATGCCCGTACCTAGCACGTACCATAGATTAGTAGACAATAAACACCATGAACTGCACCCGAATGTCTTTATTATGAATCAAAAGAACGTTCCCAGTGGGACAATAGCGTTACATCAGTTTTTTTGCAGAATTTTCTTAGCCAAACCTCAGATGGCTTGAAACACAAATGACTCCTAATTTATAGATAAATCTTCCAAGTGGAAAAATAATGGCTAGTTGGCTTGATCCTCATAAAAAAAATCTTGGTTGTCGAAAATTATTTGATCATCTTTTAATCTCCACCGTTGAAAATATTTATTTTTAAAGAATTTTCGAATTTCTCATTTAACCCATTTGTTACTAGTTCAAAATTAATTAATTATTTTGAGTTAATTTCCTCAAAAAAATGACTTTGACTTAACCACCAAGGTCTAAGGCTCCAATTTGTTTTGAAATTTCATTTATTCCCTTGGTGGGGGACCCCCAAAAATTAGTTTTTTTGATACCAACGTATGTTTCTACTTGGAGACTTTAATTTCTATAAGACTTTAATTTCGACTCTGATTAATTAATTTTCTGGCTTAGGATTAATTTAATTTGCCAAAAAAATTAATTAATTGACACTTGAGGGGATTAATATTTTTTTTACCGTCTAATATTTTAACCATGGTGTCTAAGTATGAGGGACCATGCACTAAAATATCTTTTTACATAAGATAATTACACTTTCAATCCTCAAAGGGGGAACATCCATTCAGTGTAGACCCTCAAATTACATACCCAATTTTGCGACACAATATGATTTAGTAGATCAAGTGATTTGTAAAATAATTTAGTCAACTAGCTTAAATTATTATCAATTTTACATGAGATTCGACTAAAACATTAGGATTCACGTAAGACTTTGACGAAGAATTCCACCCTAGCTTCGGGATGAGGTTGGAGGGAAAAACTCTGCCGGCCATCCGTGTTTAGAAACACAGATGAGTCAATGAGACGAAAAACCTCTTAGGATGAAAATTTCACCAAAATAATAGGCTCACCTAGGTTGTTACATACATACATAGTCTTACTAGCATAATTTACATTACAAATTTGCAGAATGGGTTTACAACGACTCAATAAAGTGATTATTTATGATCCAATACTTTGAAATTTTTTTGGCATATTTGCTTCCTTGGACTTTGACAAAAAGTGTGCAACATGTCCTTCAGTGAATCTGCTCCCCAACACGAGAAAACTCCCTAAACTTTTGCTCCTTTTCTCCTAACTTCACTGCCTCAAACGTTGCCCTAATTCAGAGGTATCTTTTGATGATCAATCTACTTGGATGTTACTAATAGCCTCAACGAGCCCTCTTATTTATACTCTTCTCAAGGGCTGCAATGAATATATTTAGGGCTTGTACAACCTATCATTAGGTCTCCTAACATTAGGCTGACCTTCACCAAACCCACCATTAACTTCAAAAATTAATATCTCAAGATTGACAACTCGGGTTTCGATGGTTTTCAATGCGTCTGGTTGCTCTCAGAGCCCTCTATCATCTCCATCCATCACATGTCAAAATCGCGTCACAGTTTTGGCCCAACAACTTTGGGTGCAAAACCCCAAGCTTGGTTTTCAAACCCACAGGGCCACTTTTGGAGCTCTGTCCTCCAAACACTTGATCCTCAAGGCTTGAAGTACCTCCCAAGCTACAAATCTCAACACTAGGATGCCCCTATTGGGCCTTGTTACCACTCAAACTAGCAAGGATCCAAGTAAGGGGTCCTATAGGGCAATTATTAGGTCAAGGGAAACAATAGAGTGATAGCCCACTGTCACCTCAACTAAGGCTTCCTTTTCTTTACGGACTTTCATCGATGGAAGGAGACCTGGTATGAAAGGAATCACAAAGATAAATGGGTCAATAAAGGGAAAAGAGTGATTTTTGAAGAGGCCTATTCACAAAAGAGGCTTAATATATGGCTTGCTTGCCCAAGAAGCAAGATGAAAGGCTCTCTAAGAAGGGCCAAGAGGGTCTTAGGGGCTAGGTTTTGGGAATGAAATCTCTTAAGGAAGGACCTAGTCCTAAAAACCCTTGTGAAGACTTGGTTTTCAAATGGTCTTTGTGAGATTATCTTCGAAAAGTTACGGGACGACACGGGACCAAATGGACCCAAAATTAGGTCAAGAGGGATTGGTCACTCAAGGAGGGGCTTGACCTAATTGTGGAAGAGAAGAGGATCAATGTACAAATATTCTTGAAATATAATGCAATGATCCAAATGAGGTTACTAGCCAAGGGAAACCTAGGGCATGAAATGGTCCTCGAGCTAGGGCTTGCAATATCTTAAGATCCCACTGTCAGATTTGCTTCAAATTTGGAGGGCCTATAGAGAAAATACCAACGCAATTGTGGTCCAAAAGTCGAAGTGTTTGGATGCTTGATTGTGAGATAATTGATGCCTTAGGTGACCAATGTAGACTAGGCCTAGAAAGAAAGAGAGAAAGGTGAGAAAAATATGTTTTAGGGTGATCACCTATGGAGGACCAGTGCCTAATCCCTTGGGAAAAATGGAGTCAAGATGATTTTGATGTTTGGGATGGTTTTACTTCATCAAGGAGGCCTTTAGAACAATTTCTCATGGCAATTAGGGCATGGGACAATTCTTCTAGGTCTTTATACTTCATTATGCAATATGTCATGACTTGTCAAGATAAATTTCAATGAAATATCTCTAGGAACATTCACTTATTCAAACATGGCCCATAACATGATGCAATGCTAATAAAAGACAAATTTATACCCTTTTATCCATGAAATGCAGCAAAATTTATGCCTAGTATAGCAAAAATCCCAGCATCATTTATGTGACATAGAAAATAATGACAAAATAGCATTAAAAGAGCACTTACATGTGAGAAAAAGTATATCCAATTATCATCATATGCCAATATAGAAGCTCCAAGACAAAAATGAAGATATCCAAACATCAAATTCATCCATCCATCCAATTTCGTCCTCCAAAGAGAATATCGAAAATATCACAAGAGAATATGATCAATCCAAGTGATGATGAGAGATTGAATCAACTCATCATCTATTTTATACAATGTCTAATAAATTCGATTTAGTTTATTTTGGCCTAATTTAGCCCCTAGAATAAAATAATGTGCAAAATAACAAGTACTTTTGGTGACAAGCCCACCAAACTAGCTCAATAGCGAAGGAGTGAGCCTGTCAATAGGGTCGAATGATCAATAACATGTGTTGTTGGGCCTTAGAGGAGGCCTAATGAAGTCCATGGGTGCCATAATGTGAAATAAGACTCCAAAAATAGTGGACAAGGAGTTGGCTCATTGTTCTCCATGTAATAAACTTGTGGTGCTTCCAAATGGATGTGGGGGCACACATATGTCCTCATGGGTCTTCAAACAGATCGAAGATGCTTGTAGTCCATTTGCAAGGGCTCAAATGATGGTATTCGTGATGCAACGTCATCATTCAGGTCCTGGGTCATCTGCCAAGTGCATGATATAACAGTGGGGTCGACTGGGCATGTTGAACCAGGTGCATCTTCTTGATCCAATAGGTGAATCACAAGCAATCTCTAAATGACTCTGGGAATCCATGGAATGTTGTCTGTTGTTGTGGAGGTCCATGGCTCTCTATGTTGATTTTTGGTAGCATCAGATGTGCTCTAAGCCTCAAAATTTCCAGGGAGGCTAGGACACATGTATTTCATAATACCCAGATATCGTTTTGGGAAATTCCACACAGAGACAATTTTATTAAAACAATTAATTATTTTAAATGGGTGCCTATGTCTAAACTTAGGAAATTAAAATAATTAAAGGGTATTATTGAATCTAGTGTGAATCTTCTAGAATAAGACGAAGAATGAGTAGCGCAACAGTTGCCGGAGAAGGTGATCGAGGAGATTTATTGCGGTGAGGGGCAGAGATAATTTTCTGGTTGGAGAGTTTCCTGATCTGATGATACATTGCAGAGGAGGTAGAGAGAGATCCAGAAGAGGCAGCATTGAGCCACGTTGGGGAGCGTAGAGTCACGTTGAGGCATTGCAAAGCCTGAGAGGAGATTCACAGTTTTATTGAGGAGCAGATCAGATCCAGTGCCAAGATCTAGGGTGTGAGATCGAAGGGCCAGAGGATTGAGCATCCAGCCAGCAAATTGATCAGCCAGAAGGAGTGACGCAGTTACCATCAACTATGATGCAGAGTAGCGCACTGATTGCGCAGAGGCAGCGTGGGGCTAGCCATTCAATGGCTAGATCAATGTCGGATCTCTAGTGATAGTGTGACGTAATTCTCACTAGTTTCTCTTCTAGTCAGATTCTCTGTATTGGATAGCCAATAAGGCATCCAAAGATTGTATTCAGAAACTACTGCATTATAATACAAACCCTCAGTTGCTACACAGGTTTTCCTGCATTGGGTTTTTCGAGGGACATTTGGCCAAAAACAATGGTGTCACTTGTGTGTGCTATTTCTCTCTTGCTTAGTTCTGGTTTCCGCATATTATTTAAGTTGTGAAGGCTGCAGTTGTATTTATTTCGATGTTTACCGTATAATACTGTAAATAACTTGATTCAGTATGAGAAATATAATCAGTTGCTGCAGTAGTGATTTGGGAACTCTGAATTTTCACACTGTACACACACCCTACATGTGCCAATATTAGCCCTCTGGAGGGTCAGTGTTGATTTTGGGTAGCATTGGATGTGCACTGGCTCCGAAATTTTGTGGAGGGGCTAGAACACATGAGATTTCCAAGACCCATAAATCGTTTGGTGAAATTCCACCCGGATTGTGTTTTATTAAAATAATTAATATTTTTAATGGGATTCCTCAGTCTAAACTTAGGAAAATAAAAATATTAATGGGTATTAATGGAAATATGGGTGATGAAGATCAAGTCTAATTTAATCTTAGCCGTTGGGATTTAATCTCGGTTGTTGACTCATCAACATGAAAAGTATAAGAGGAGGCTTGAGGGTCAGTTGGAGATACACCAAGTTGATCAGTCAGTTTGATTTTTCTGGGGTGTGGTTTGTTGAGAAAATCGAACAAGTGATTTGAGTTGCAATGAGAGGAGCAAAAGCAGAGTTTTGGATCAGAGAGGGAGTTCTGAGCCAAAGAGTACATATCAGAGAGGCAACTTGAGCATCAGGAAGGCAGCGCAGAGGCCTATGCAACCCAAGAGGGGCTCATGTAGAGCTGACGCGGGCCAGGAGGGTCTCTTGCAGTTGCAGTGTAGATCATTCATAAGAAGTCCGAGATTTTGTTGGAGAAGCAAGGTTCTGAGCTGGGAGGGCTGAACAACAGTCTTCCTCCAGCAAATCGATCCAACAGAAGGGCCGACACAGTGTTCTGAAGGCAAGACCTGGCCCACACAGTTATCGCTCATTGGATCAGCTCATTGGATCAGCTGTGACTTGAAAAACGAGGTAAACCCTCATATGTATTTCTTGCTGCCATGATTTCTCTGTAAGGTTAGCCAGTGTGAGAGGCAACTTATTGTACTCAGATTCTGCTTGCTTAATAATACAAACCCTCTATTTGCTGCACCAGTTTTCCTTTTCTGGGGACATGTCCAAAAATAATGGTGTCCCTTGTTTGTTTGTCTCATCTATTGTTTCAGTTTATGATTTGTATGTCAATGTAGAATGCAATAGTGTTTTTCATCACTGTTTATAAATTAAATAACTTGTTGAATGAAGTAACATGTAGGAGATGCTAAACCAGTGATTGCAGTAGGATTTCTGTTTGTAAAGATTCAAAAATTTTCACATGGTATCAAAGCATTGCAAATCATAGGATACTGAAGCCATCAGTCAGGAGATTCAACAAATCTGCTACAGAGAGGCAGTTGTCCCAAGTGACAGCGTTGTTCCAGAGCCAGAGACATAGAGGGAGAGTGACGTAGTGTAGAAGAGGCGACGCAGAGGCTCACGTAGTGCTTGCGTCAGTATTTTGAGCCAGGTGAGGGTGATGTAGTAGTTGGGTGGAGTCCACGCAGTAATTGCGTCATCTATCTAGGCCAATGAAGAAGCAAAGAGGGGCAGATCAGGTTCACGCAGAGCCATGTCATCTTTCTGAGCCAGGAAGGAGTGACGCAATGGCCAGGAGGAGTTGATCTAGCTCATGCAATGACTGCGCAGAGCCTGAGGAGCTTAGATTCTTCAATTGTTGGGGCAGAGGGAGAAGTGTAGATTAGATCTGAGGTGTTGGTGGGACGTTGTTGCTGCTGGTGCAGAACAGTGTTTGAAGAGACTAAACCAAGGTAGAGGGAGTCATTGCCTTAATATATTTCTTGCCAAAGAAATGTAGATCCAGGTCGCTGAGCAACAGCAAAGGAGGAGCAGAGAGGGGTGATTCGACATTATTTGGCGAAAGGATTTCTGTGAAGGAAATCAAGACTTAGAGGGAGTCTAGAGGGAACTTCCTTAGAAGATTTCTAGTGCCAAAGAAATCCAGATCCGAGTTTTGTTGGGCATCAATGAAAGAGGGAGAAGAAAACCCGTTCGACACTCATTTGAGCAGAGATGGCAGTTAATGGACTGAGGGATTAGGACAAATTGGATAGAGTATCCAACTTTGTCACCTGGAAGGCCAAGATTCTGGCAATCTTGGACAAGAATCGTATTAAAGATTATGCCTTGAAGGTGGTTGTTGTTCCGGTCGATGCTAATCCTCTCAAGAGATACGAGGAGGCTCAAGCAAAGGCGAAGTGCATGATCTTGAATGGGGTCAATGATCATGTGGTCCCACATTTGCTGAAAAGGACATAGCAAGGGAGATGTGGGAGGCCTTGACCACTTTGTATGAAGGAACTTTCGTTCAACAAAGGATGTTGCTTGAGAACCAGCTGAGATAGTATCAAATGTAGAAGGGAAAAGAAATCGATCCCTTCTTTCTCAGGTTGCAAGGGATTCGAGAAAAGCTGACTTTCGTGGGGTATACACCAGATCTTGAGTTCATGGTCAGGATTGCCCTGAATGCAGTCACTGAAGACTGGGAGACCTTTGTCCAGAGCATCTTGGGTAGAGCATCTCTCCCTAGTTGGGAGGAGATGTGGGCAACTCTTCGACTGGAAGAGATTAGGCGGTTAACTAAGGCGGGAAGAAGAGACAAAGGAATCAGAGTCAAGAAGAAGGAAGAGGAGAATGCAACTCTCACATCAACGTGACAGCAAGGGCAACAGAAGAGGAAAAAGAAAGACATAACCAAAGTTAGATGCTTCAGATGTGGGGAGCTGCGACATTTCACCACTCAGTTCCCTCAGAAGAAGGGGAAGGAAGAGAAGTCTGACTCAAAAGCTACTCTAGCGAAAGATGACAAGGAGGATGGCGATGAGGATTGCGCCATGAGTGCTCATGCACCTCTAGAGAAGAGGTGGGACGATATTGAGCTATAGTCGAGAGGACTACACAGGGGCAGGATCCTTAAGGTGCCCAAACTCTTGGATCACATACGACTACAGGAGCCCTTAACGATAGTAGCAAAATGATGGGAGTCGGTTGGTGTGAGGGATGATGGAGAGACAGTGGCAAAGCTAGAGTGCTAAAGTCTGAAGCAACGCAGTAGAGTTTTCAGCAGTGCGGGAGGCACATAACAGATACAACAACATTGTAGTAGCATCAGAGGATCAGCACAAATTAGTAGCAGAGGTGGCTTCAACATCACGGGGTACCCAGACTTGACCATCATGTCAGCTTTTGGGTGACTTTTTTCAGTTGCTTACTTCTCAGCAACTAAGTTGCAGTGTAACAGTTAGCAACGACAATGCTATGGGCAACTTGATGCAGCGTATTGAGAGGGAGTTGTAGTATAGATGCGACAATGGCAGTGGCAGTGTCATGGGTAGTAGTACAAGTTGCAGCAGTGCAGTGGATGAAGGGCAGCAGGCAACGCATTATCAACCCAGAGGATTGATGCCGTGGATCAATATGATGCTTCTATTGGGAAGTATTGCTAGAGCACATTCCTCGCTAAGAGGGAGTGTTGATTTTGGGTAGCATCAGATGTGCTCTAGTTGTGAAATTTTGTGGAGGGGCTAGAACACATAAGATCTCCAAGACCCAAAAATTGTTTGGTGAAATTTCACCATTGTGTTTTATTAAAATAATTAATATTTTTAATGGGATTCCTCAGTCTAAACTTAGGAAAATAAAAATATTAATGGGTATTAATGGAAATATGGGTGAGAAGCTTCTAAGTGACAAAGATCAAGTCTAATTTAATCTTAGCCGTTGATTACGGACTTAATCTTGGTCGTTGATTCATCAACAGGAAAAGTATAAGAGGAGGCTTGAGGGTCAGTTGGAGATACACCAAGTTGATTAGTTAGTTTGATTTTTCTGGGGTGTGGTTTGCTGAGAAAATCGAACAAGTGATCTGAGTTGCAATGGGAGGGGAAAAAGCAGAGTTTTGGATCAGAGAGGGAATTCCGAGCCAAAGAGTACGTATTAGAGAGGTAGCTTGAGCATTAGGAAGGAAACACAGAGGCCTATGTAGCCCAGGAGGGGCTCACACAGAGTTGACGTAGGCCGGGAGGGTCTCTTACAGTCGCAGTGTAGAGCATTCTAAGAAGTCTGAGATTTTGTTGGATAAGCAAGGTTCTAAGCCAAGAGGGTTGAACAATAGTCTTCCTCCAACAAATCGATCCAACAGAAGGGGTGATGCATTCTTTTCAAGGCAAGACATTGGCCCATGCAGTGATTGCGTAGGGAATTCGCAATATCTACAGGGAGGAGCTAGATCGCTCATTGGATCAGCTGTGACTTGAGGAACGAGGTAAACCCTCATATGTATTTCTTGTTGCTGTGGTTTCTCTGTAAGGTTAGCCTGTCTAAGGGCAACCTGTTGTACTCAGATTCTTCTTGCTTAATAATACAATCCCTCTATCCGCTGCACTTGTTTTTCCGCATTAGGTTTTTTTGGGGATGTGTTGTCCAAAAATAACGATGTCCCTTGTGTGTTTGTCTCATTTATTGTTTCAGTTTATGATCTGTATGTCAGTGTAGTCTGTAGTAGTTTTTTCATCATTGTTTATAAATTAAATAAATTGTTGAATGAAATAACAAGTAGGAGATGCTAAACTAGTGACTGCAGCAGGATTTCTGTTTGTAAATATTCAAAAATTTTCACAGTTAGGACCCTGCATAGGGAGACCAAACCCAAAATGGAGACTATCTGCAATCCTGCATAAGATCCAATGCGTCCTCGTGCCTTCCAGCGTACCAAGTCATTAAACAAATCAAGTAAAAGAGTTTGCAAACCGTGGAACACAAGTGGACACTTCATAATGGCATGCCCTTCCATAATGGGCTTTGGCATGTGCTAATGTCTCCAAACTCCAAGTGGGGTTAACAAATTATCCTATTAGGTAGTTTCTGCTGCTAAAGGGGGTGGTATATTCATGGTACATCCTTCAAATGGTGGTGGCATGTGATCAAATGATGGAATGGAATAGGGAATGAAGGGGAACAACCTGGGTCACATGCCATGGTACAAGGGTAGCTAATAGAAGAGAAGCCCACACTTGGGTAAATGATGTGTAGGAGGGAGAAATCGTGGTACATGAGTTACGCCAACCTTGATTTTTCCACCCTTCTTTGTATTCCTTTTGCTTTTTATGTTTTCTTTGGTTAACTGCTCGGGGCTCAAAGGAATGAGAGCATGATGTGCAAAGTATAGCAGTGGATGCCCCCTTTTAAGGTGGGGCGTTTCATTGCCCACTAGGGGTTTGGACAATCATGGGTTCTTGAATGATAAAAGAGACTCATCTAGGGCCTATAGGAACCAGGGTGATGGCCATGGAAAGGGGTAGAGCTCATGTAATGGCTTTTGACCACGCGCTAAATGTGTTTGTCCCGACTATCTTTTATATTTTGTGGTACAATTTCCTGTTGAATGTGGCCAATTATGCCTTTTCTTTTCTTTTTAGCTGCATCAACCTCTGGGGCATCGTTCCAGGCAGTGTTGTTAAAAGCGCGATTTAATCGCGCTTTTTTGAAAAACTCGCACTTTTTTCCCCCCAACGATTTAATCGCGCGTTTTATAGCAAAAAAGCGCCGGTTTTTTTTGGCGCTTTTTTCAGAAAAAAGCGTAGGGTAGGTGGGCAGCGCGTTTTTATAATGAAAAATTAGATTTTTCATTGCTCATTCGGACAGCAGGCGCGCGAGGAAGAGGAGAGGAGCTAGGAGAGAGGAGCTGGAGGGTTTCTTGGCGATTCGAAGTGGCTAGACTCACTATTTCAAGAAGAGATCGCCATTTTCACTGTAGAAACGGTATGTAGGTTAATTTTTTTTTGTTTTCATTGTTTCAAAACATTGTTTTTCTATGTTTTTAATTTTTTTTTGTTGAAAAACTTCATATGGGCACCATTTTTTTTT
>APFE030501303.1:11478-34722 GCA_000404065.3 Pinus taeda | reverse complement strand
GAAGTAAAGATTGACCTACGTGGCCTAGAAGATCTCCTCATCTAAACTGCGTTGTAGGTTCATTTGAACCTCCTCTAGAAGCCAAACTTTTGGTGGTGGAATGAAGTCAATCCGACGGTCGGTTTGTGAGATATCGTCTGCCCTAGTTTGATAATGAAGCCGCTAATGTTGATGCTGCTGATCTAGGGTTTGCTACTGCTGATATTAATCAGATTCATTGTACTATTTCTCTCTGCTGAATTATTGAAGATAAAAGAAGATTTGACCAAAGGGTTTCCCCACACATTGTGGGGTTTGTCCCTGGCTAGCCGCCACATCTTGTGTCTCTTGTCTTGGCTTGTTTTCTGTCGATCGTTTAATGTTCTATCTGCACTTTACTTTGTACATGTGATTGCTAATCGGTGGAATATAATAAGAAAAAGAAGTAAACTGTTATAAGCATAGAACATACCATAACTTAACACTTGATGACCTGTATTACTTATCATTCCTCTGATCGTTGAAGATGTCCATGGAATGATTATTATCTTCATCAAGGGATGTGTCTCTGCTCTTCGGACACTCCTTTGCATGATCGCTGAACTTATTGCAACCAAAACATCTGCCTTTCCTTCCACCCTTAGATTTGAACTTCCCAATGAAGTGATCTTTCGCTGTGCCATTCTGATAATATTCTCTACTTCCACTTCACCCTCAGTGAACTTAGAAGAGAGATGTGGAACTCATTGATCCTTTTGTCTTGTCCCTATTGTCTTTGGTGATTGCTCTTTCACTCTTGCTTGGGCATTGTCTTCACCTCAGCTCCGATACCATGTTAATTTTAGGTATGTTCTATGCTAGAACAATTTATTTCAATTTCTTTTCCACAATAGGAATCATATCAGCATAAAGTAAACTATAGATAGAACATAAATATAAATCGCAGAAGACAAGAGGACGCAAGATGTAGCGCTAGCCAGGGACAAACCCCATAATGTGGGGAAACCCTTGATCAATTCTTCTTTTATGTTCTTCAAATTCCAGCAGAGAAAGTGAGAGAGATAGTACATTTACAATAGAAGTCAATCACTTTGACTTTTGATATCAGCATGAGATCAGTTGAAGACATATTGCTTCAACTGATTCTCTAAGGTGACTCGTTCACCTATCATAGTGCTGCATCTCGTCTATTTGCTGCACATTATCGTGTGACACCTTGCTTTACTGTCACATGTAATGAACTTTGATGACTGATTTGCTCTCATCTTCATGCTGCTCATCATGCTGCATCTTCCATGGTCTTACTCATCATCAAACTACCCATGATCATCATCTCATTCATCATTATGTTGCCCATGCTCATATCATCATGCATCATTATGCTGCCCATGCTCATATCATCATGCTGCGTATTATGCTGCCCATGATCTCATACATCATGTTGCCCATACTCATATCATCATGCATCATTATGCTGCCCATGCTCATATCATCATGCTGCTTATTATGCTACCCATGATCTCATACATCATGTTGCCTTCCTTCGGAGACAGATGCTCTGGCTGTTTCGGCAGTTCCCGGTAGTTCCAGCGTTTCCAGTAGTTCTGGCTTTTCTGACAGTTCTGGTATTTCTGGAATTCTGGCTTTTTCGGCTTTTCCAGTACTTCCGACGTTTCCGACTTTTCCAACAGTTCCGACTTTCCTAGCTTTTCCGGCAGTTCCAACTTTTCTGGCTTTTCCTGCTATTTCGGCTTTTCCGGCAGTTCTGGATTTTCTGGCTTTTCCGGCTTTTCCAGCTTTTCCGACTATTCTAGCTTTTCCAGCAATTCCGACTTTTTCGGCTGTTCCGACTTTTCCGGCAGTTCTAGCTTTTCCGGCTATTCCGGCTTTTCCAGCAGTTCCTGCTTTTCTGACTTTTCTGGCTTTTTCTTAGGATCTCTCCTGCTACTAAAACCCAAAGACAAGTAGAGAGAGGAAGAGATCCAAGTGTGTGTAGAAATGACTTGAGTCTCTTCTATTTGTACTAAACGTAGGTTGAATAGACATGACTGTTGGCTTTTGAGCCTACATAGTTGTTGCCGACTTACCAATGTCCATAACATAAATAAATTCATAACTTCATAAATACTTATCGGAATCGGATGATATTTAGATCAATCCTACACCTCTCAATGAGAGTGATCCAATAAAAATATCAGTTGCCATAAATAATATGACCCACATGGAGTTTGGTCCTAGTTGCCAATTTTAACAGAAGTGCTTCGTAGAGGTTTGTTGGAATTCATAGTTTTGAAGTATACACCTAAGTTAGCTGGTTCGTGTTCGAGTTTGGCAACTTTGAAGTTCGACAAAAGTCCAACAGTTAAAATTTTGGGTATAAAGTTCGGCACTAAGTTCGACATACTAAAAATTTGAAATATATATATTCAATACTATCATTAAACACATGATAGAAATGAAAATAACATGCCAACATGATTAATCATGTTAGATCTAAGACTTTTGTGATCCATATTGATAAAGAGATTGTCTTTCGGATTAATCATGTCATTGAATTTTGGTCGACGTTTCGAACCAACTAATGTGGTTCATCCTCAGGACAATGGTGAAAAAACCAATCTTCCCAATTGTTTAAATAGCAGAGATGCATTCTGGCTCAAAATTAGCCATTATGAACTAGCCGTTGAGCGAAGGTTGTTATGAATTAGGAATTAGTTAATTAGATAAAATATTAATTTATTTAATAATTTATTATTTATTTTCATTTTAATAGAATAAAATAATATTTATTTATTAATTTATGGTTATTTTCAGTTATCAATAGGATAATGTAATAAAATTAGAAGAAAAAATTGTAGAAAAGAGGATAGATATATGTTATAATAATTGATAATAAGAATAATTAATGTGGAATAGAACAAAAAACTAAAATTAGTTAAATATAATTAAAAAAAATTATTAGGGAGATTAAGAAAAAGGGAAAGACAAGAATAGAGAAAAAATAAAAGATAGGAATGAGAAAATACAAAAAAAAAAAGATATCAAGAGGAATCCAAGGAAATCAAGAGTAGAGGGCAGGAATCCAACTCTTGGTTAATTTCCATCCATCATCTCGGTTGAGATTGATCGCGTGCTTCTCAATCTCAATGGCTTCTCTTAGCTTCCTATGATGGAAATCATCAACCCTGGCTATGACCTGGGAATCCACTATGCAAACATGGTGTTTAGATTTCACCGCATGTTTACCTAAAGCTAAGGAACGAGAGCGATTATGCTTAATTTCCGTTGCATGTTCTTGGATTTTCTGGTTAATGGAGCGACCAGTTTCACCAATGTAAGGAATCCCACACAAGCAAGGAATTGAGTTAAGAGAATTCCTAATGGTATTAAGGGGCTTGAAAGTAGTAGCAACTTTATTCTTCTTAAGAATATGACCAATCTTATTCGTGGTTCCCTAGATAAAGGGAAGCAACAGTTTAGAAACTTGATCATTATGAGTTTGCTTAACTCGAGATTCTCTATTGGCTCTTTGAGAAACTCTGATGCCTTGTTGTTTGCTATAGCCATTATTTTCAAAAACATTCAATGGATGAAATTTTTCTTCTTCTAAGTGATTCTCATAAGAAATCCTAAGAGCACGGGTAGCAAGAGTGTTAAGAACTCCTAATTTCTGTGCCGGAAAATGATGAGAAGCAACATGAAGGTATTGTTCCGTGTGAGTATTTTTTGCAAAAAACATGGTGAGACACTAAACCATCTTCCATCCTGGAGAGGAGAATATCAAGGAAAGGAAGGCATCCATTCTCTTTAACTTCCATCGTGAACTTGATGGATTCATATTGGGAATTCAGATGGATGAGAAACAAATCTAGTTTCTCACGACCATGGGGCCAAACGATACAAGTGTCGTCCACAAACCTCTTCTATTTCTTGGGGCAGAATGGAGCAGGCCAAAGCTTTGTCTCAAAATATTCGATGAATAAGTTTGCAACTATGGGGGAAAGAAGAGAACCCATCACAACCCCACAGGTTTGTTCAAAGAACTCACCTTGGAAGCTGAAAAAAGTGGAGGTAAGGCAAAGACCAATCAATTTGGCTGTGTCACTATCGGTTATCTGAATAATGACATCGATGACCTCTTGAATGGGAATTTTGGTATAAAGGTAAACAACAACAAAGCTCACTGACAAATCACCAAGGTTAAACCTTATATTTTTCACCACCTTGATAAAGGTCACTGAGTCTTTGATGAAGGAGTCAGTGAGACCAACGAGGGGTTTGAGCTTTTGAGCAAGGAATTTAGCAAGAAGATATGAGGGACCACCTATTGTGTTGACAATAGATCTCAGGGGGACCCCAACTTTATGGACCTATGGAAGGCCATAAATTCTAGGAGTAAGAGGATTGCTTTCAATAAGCTTTTTGCTAATAGATTTAAGAGAATTATTAGATTTAATGGCTAGCACAATTTCTTTAGAAACTTTTTTAATGGGGTTCTTTTTAAGTTTGATGTAACTGCCACTGTTATGCAGATGGTCAATCATTTTGCTAACATAGTCAGCTTTATCAAGGATGACAATGCCCCCCTTTTATCAGCTTTTAGGACTATAATGTCCGTATTATCACGCAAAAACACATCTTGTTTAAAGTCTAGAAACAAGTTCATGAAACATGATATTAAAAACATGAACATACGATAGAAAATCTTAAGAAAATTAATCATGCAAAAAGAAAACTAAAACAGGAACAAAATTTTTATTTTTGATGTTTTCGTGGCCTACTTATTACATCAAAAAGTTCTATATCATCAAGAACACTAGAGGCTTTAAATCCACTAGAAGCATGATCACCTTTAGATTCAAAACTAGCTCTGTCATTGTCAATGCCAAGATCATTTTCATCCCTTAATGAATCTAGAAGAAGATTGATCTACATGGAGTAGAAGAGTTTATAAACCATGGATAACAAGTGAGCACTTCATAATGGCATGCCTTTCCATAGTGGGCTTTGGCATGTGCTAATATCTCCCAACTCCAAATAGGGTTAACCGAACATCCTATTAGGTGGTTTCTACCTCTAAAGGGGCTGGTATGTCCATGGTACATCCTTCAAATGTTGGTGGCATGTGGCATGATGATGGAATGGAACAAGGAATGAAAGGGGGCAACCTAGATCACATGCCATGGTACAAGGGTAGCTAATAAAAGGGAAGACCACACTTGGGTAAATAATGTGTAGGAGGGAGCAATCATGGTGCATGAGTTACCTTGACCTTGATTTTTCCACCCTTCTTCATATGCCTTTTTCCTTTTTATGATTTTCCTTGATTAACTGCTCGGGGCTCTAGGTAATGAGAGCATGATGCGTAAAGTATAACAGTGGATACCCCCTTATAAGGTGGGGTAGTTCATCGCCCACTGGGGTTTGGGAAAATCATGGGTTCTTGAATGATAAAGGAGGCTAATCAAGAGCCATGTAGGAACCAAGGTAATGGCCATGTAACGGGGTAGAGCTCATGTCATGGCTTTTACCTACGTGCTAAATGCCTTTGTCCCAATCATCTTTTGCATTTTGTGGTACAATTTCATGTTGAGAGTGGTCAATTATGCTTTTTCTTTTTCTTTTAGTTGCATGAACCTCTGGGCATCATTACAGGCCCAACCCAAGATGTGGGGTAAGGGAGGGGGTGGTTGACCCTATGTGGACCTATTGTAGGAATGTGGACCCAGGCAGGAGGAGAGATGATTGGGGGTGTAATGGGAGGAAGGGGAGTAATATATGTGACTCAGGGGCGGGACCACGTAACCAAAATTAGGATTTCCCATGTAATACCATTCCTAAAACCAATAGGTCAGTAAAGACATCCCACGGGACTAGGGTACAAGGTTAACATCCCAAAAGAGACCTAGGGGACAAGAGCATGGACCTAGACCACTCTTTCCGTCGAATCCCCCCATTAATCCATGCCTCAAGTTTCCATGATAAATAAACTAGAATACTCAATTACCAAATAACAAGGCATACCTTTAAGTTTGGGAGGCCCACCTTCAAACATACGATCGTGACAGATGGGTGAGGGACCACATGGTTGGCTTAGGTGGCAGAGAAATGACACATCGAGCTAGTTGGTGGCTGCGAGGGGCTGCTGGCTGAGGACCATCATGGAGAAATTTTTTCTCCTAGGGATATCACCCACAAAATGGTGGGCAACATCTGGCTCTAACTGGGACATGATCTCTTGGAAAATTGGGAAAAACTACTCGAACGAGATGTCATGAGAACACCAACAATCTCCTAGTTACCGTAGGCCTATTACCTGCACATATCAAAGACTAACCCCATGAGGAAACATGTTTTTATGGTGTCTTAGGTCACCCATGCTTAGTGTTAGGCTGTAAAATCAACAAAAGATAAAAATACGCAAATTTTATTCTAAATGCAGTTAATCTACCATGAGAAATATTACATGTCATTAGTTCTAATGCGAATATCAACATGCAATGCATCCTACCCTAACATGCATATGGAACAAAACTAAGACTAAGTGTCATCATAAAGCTAGTGCAACCAACATATCATCAAATCAATATAAATATGTCGCCCTATATGATTACTGATGTCACAAATGCCAAAGCAAATTTGGACATAATCACATGGATGGTAAGGTCGGTGGGACGTAGGAAAACAAAATGTCCACACACGAATGATCACATGAGAAGAGGAAAGAAAAGAATGTAATCTAGTCCATGAGATCATCTCTTCTAGCGAAAATATAGGGATGTCAATGATTAGGCTCGTGAACTTTTGATAGATGGCAACCTCAGGCATATTATTTCCATTATGGTCCTTATGATTTATGTCATATGTTATAGCCTCTATAGGATTATGATTAGTAAGTAACAGAGACTGATGAGATGGTAAAACATAAGTAGGTAGCCCATGATGATCATACCGAAAAGGGGGTGTTAGCATCTAAATCCACTTTAGGCTGAAGGAAGGCAAAATTCAGGGTAACCACAAACCACGCTCAGTCTGGTAGCTAGCCCTACCAGAACAGGAGATGGCTCTCTCCGTGTCACGCTCAGTGAATGATCAAAACGATATGGTCTGAGATGAGTTGCAGTGAAATATTGATTTTAGGCTAGTAAATAAATATGGATACAAGAAGCAATTTTTTATAAATGACTGAGTTTCTGGGATGTATGGGACCAACGAGCAGCAATGAGCAGAGAATTTAACACAAAGGCACAAATTACTTCGTGAGGCAAGACAGTTGGAAAGTCTAGCAATTAAATTTGAAATAATGCGGAACGGAAAGATTGTTTAGGAGGGTGAAAAGGGCATAAACACGTGAATCCTTTTCAACAGAAGAAGAACATAGAACGTGAAACTTTTCCACAGGCAGAGCATTAAACATGAATTCTACCTTATCTTACTTAGAAAATTTCACTGGAAATGAATATGAATGAACTATGAAACATAACGAAATACATATGAAACATAAAGAGAACACATTTGCTACACTCACCCTACATGAATCTCATGAACCAGAGCCACTGCCTTTCATTAATTCTCTGTCAAAATATACAATGAAGAACTGAGTTTCTCTCCCACAGTCTCCCAGAAATTACAACCAACCCTTTGCAAATGGTTTTGCATATAATAAATAGACTATGCCATTGGGAAATAGAACGACCCACAATTGGGGAGTTTTTCAAATGATTACAAAATGGAAATGGAAAGCCAACGATTAATTACAGGTGCAGCGTTACAAAAATGACAAATGGCTTGGGTGACTGCTCGCCTTCCTTTGCCACTTGGATAGAAGCCATCCTTTAGTGAAAATACTTTAAACTTTGGTTTAGGTGCCGAAAAATATGTAGTGTAAATGAGCGGGCCCACTTGGAGAAAGTCACGAATCGAAATGTCGCGAAGCGGAAGTGATTTTGGCCTTTTGGTCTATATGCGCCGCGCCACTTTGGAGGCGATTTTGAGGTACCTGCTAGAGTCCAAATTGTGCCCAAGTGTGCTTGTTGGAAAGCCCTCCCTGTCTACTTTCCAACTCAAGTGGAATATCTGAATTTGGTGCTCATTTTCCCTTCCAAAACTTCATTCTCCCAAGATTGCTTCCTGTGTGTCAAAATAGGGGCAGAGAGGTCATTTTTTGAGTGTTTTTGACCTCCTGAGGACTCAAAACTTGCCCAAACTTCTTGTCTATGCACTAGCAGTCATGATTTTTCATGCTGAACCCAAAAATGCAAACCATTTGTGATTTGTAGCTCCCAATCCTAAGTGTCGCTCCAGTGGCGCGACGCACAGGGAGATACACCCTGTGTTGTGCCCAAAAATTTGTCATGTGACCAAAATTGTCCCATATTTTTGAAATTTGGGCTAGAGATCCTCTATGAGGTGCTATGCTGGCCACAGAGGCTTCAGCCAAGATTCAAAGCCGATCTTGCTCTTTTTGCCTCTTTTGCCTTTTTGTCGCTTTGCTCAATTTCGCCTTCAAACTCCTTATCCGAGCCTTTGAACTCATGTTCCGTGCCCTGTAGTGATAAACCATCCACCTCAACATGGTTTTGTCCTTGTCGGCCTTCTCTAGCAGTCTCTCAAGGTGGATGTTGATACGCTCGAGCCAAGACTCACGGTCATTGTTAATCTCTTGCTCTAATGGAGTGAGCTCAATCCTCCTATGCTGGGCAGCTTGGCGATTCTCACGGATGTTTTGCAGCTCCATGATCTCATGCTGGTCCTCAAGCTGTTTGTTCCTCTGCTCCAAATACATGATAATCCACTTAGCCCTCTCCATATTGAGTGACAAGTCTAGGATCTCCGTTTTTTGCTCTTGGATGGTCCTCTTAAGTTTGGCACTCTCCACATTTGCATCATCATCATGAATGAGGATGAAGTCGGCCTCTTGTTCAACTGATGGCCCCTCGTCATGCATGGATCTCTTGCCCTTGTCCTGTACCTGTGTTGCCGATGTCGGAAGCGAGGCCCTTCCACCCCGGGTGGAGATAACACTCGCTTTGTTGCTACAAACAAATGTCTACTGCCTCGCTGATAGGTGATGAATACTGGCATAGTGGTGGTCTCATGGGGCTCATACTGATGAGAAGGACCACCTATCTCATGTTCAACCTCTGATAATACCTGTGAAGTGCTGAAGAGGTCACGGGAGATGAAGTCATCCCAAGTAATGCCCTGCAATCCCAATTGATGATCCACCAAAATCTTAATAAGAGCAAAGTGATAAACACTATTAAGTTGTTGCTGAGGGGTTTTGTGCTGCATGAAGGTGTTCATCATCCATACCCTGGTAAAGTGCATGAGCAACCTGACGTGATAGGCATATAAACGAGAGAATCTCGCCTCACAACTGAAATATTTCATGACCAATTTCATGAGTGGAGCATATTCATCTTTCAAATATCGGAATGCAAAGACTCTTTGGAGCTGCCTCAAGAAACTGACCTTAATGTAAGGCTCATAATGTTCCCGATCAACCTTCTGTTTCTTGTGCCACTGTTCTCCAACACTCGGTATGTCGGTTGCTAATGAGACAGTTTCGGGTGTCAGTGTGAAGGTGACCCGGCCAAGATAGAGTGATCTCCATGTAGGTGAAGCACAAAAAGACAGGCTAACTCATGATGAACTCGAACACTAGCCACCTTTTGACAAAACTCCAAACATGACAAATGCTGGAAGCATGACATAGCAAGAGGGCAAGCCTACAATTCTATTAGGGTAGTTGGCTCATCCCTAACATGTTTGCCACTTTTGTGATGTCTCCGGGGAGCCTGTTCTTCCGAGGATGAATCACTTTGTGTTTCCATCTCATACTCCGATGAATGCTCAGATGCCATGACTGTTGTATGTGTACTGTGTTTGGACTTCCTTTTGATGATGGTAGGAAACTAGGTGTTGTTGTGATATCTGTCACCAAGGGGAACAATGAAAAAAGGGAGTGTTAGGAAGGGGAATAATATGATGGGAATAGGGGTTATGGGGGAAATTTTGTTCGGGGATATGTAGGAGAGTTTGGGGATTCTATAAGGTAGGGTTTCGGGGTTTTACATTGACAAATGAGTGGAGGGGATAGGGAATAAGGGTTTAGTAATGTTTTAGGGTAGGGAAAATGGGGAAATATGGAATAGGGTGGAAGGGAACAATGGAAAGAAGGGGAAAAATGAGAGGTGAAAGAGAAGCCTTGGCATCAACACAATAAGTTTGCAACCCTAGCAACAATGATTTTGATGATTTCAAGTGGTAGGGTTTGGGCATTTTTATTGCAACTATAAACGGCCATGGACCACCATTGCATTCACAATATTTGATGCGCAACCAAGATTTAGACCGTACCTGTCAAGTTGAAGGGTTCCAAAGTGATTTGTTGCAAGTTTGGCACAATTTCGGGTCTTTGTGGGTGTGCGCTGCGCAACAAACCCAGTGCGCCGCGCTCTGTGTGCGCCGCGCCCGTGTATTTCCACCACTGCGGGGTCGCGCTTTGTGCGCCGCACTCTCTATGTGCGTCGCGCCCCTCTGTGTGTGCGCCGCGCTCTGGAAAACACCTCCAATCTCACTCCAAACACGCACTAGCTCCTCACAACTTCTTTGCAATGTTTCTCTCTACCTTGGAATGCAAAATGACCATGTTTCCTTGTGGAAATTCTTTATAAAGACCTTGGAGTCATGGGTTTAATTTTTGTTTATTCAAAACCCACTTTGATAATGTTTTTATTTTGGCACTTTTTCTTGATTTAATTCAACACTGAATTTCACTTTTCCCTTTGAATTTTTAGCTAGAATGTTGAATTTTTCGGCACTTTTTTGCAAGGGTTGTATGATAGGGCATTTGGCCACGGAAACCATGACTGCACCTGAAGAGATCAACTGGAGACTTTTTTTAAAATTATCACAAATGACACACTGTTTGACTTTTCTTCAAAACAGAGTTTTGAAGAACAGTCGTAATCTGTCAACATGGCAATGAAAATATTTGAATCATAACTTTGTAAGGGCCTCCCTCTGGCCTGCATGGCTTTATTGGACATGTTTGAAGACCAAATTGACTAATCCCTAGACCTAATGACTGAAAATGACTCTTGTCTATTAAAAGATCGAACATTGACTGTCATGGACTTTAGTGAACATTGACAAAAATACCTAAGCCAGCAGGTGCCAGACATGAGGGGAAATGACTAACAAGACCTTTTTCGTCAGATTATGGCATGCCCCTAGCGGAATGCAGCTGGAGTGAATGGAGCGAGACACCTAAAAATGAAATGCAGAAAGAGTTTTGATCTTTGACGGAGCACTAACAAGACCGACTCTAACATTGGCTCCAATGGGGGATGGTAGCTCCTTGGAGGTGCCAAGAATAGCAGATCTTTGGAAGAGCTAGACAGTGCCTTCGTCCATTGGGCTATGGAGTCATTATTTCACAAACAACACAAGATTTTCACTGATTTATGAAACTAAAATGACCAAAAAACTGACTCAAATTTGATATTGAAATGACTTGAAGACTAACTTGACAAACTCTAACCAAACTGAAATAAAATGGTATTTACAGTGATAGTGGAAGCAACGTCAATAACTCAAAAATGGTACCATTTGAGCAGCCGACCATTGATCGGCCGTCTTGGACAATCTTCCCCGTTCATTTCCTTCAGAAGAAAAGCATTCTGACCTCGATATGCTGCAATCTTGAAGGGACCTTTCTAGAGATTCTCGAACTTACCGTGCCTACCTTTTTTCTCATTCCTTGCATCCCACTTCAGCACCACATCATCCAACTGAAATTTGTCCGCCTTTGCTTTTCTGTCATAAATTTTCTTAATCTTCTCTTGCAACTTAGATGTGTTCTGGAAGACTTATTCTCTGGTCTGCTGTAAGTGGACCAATTGATTCAACCTTCTCTGCATAGAATCGTCTTCAATGCCAGCCTCCTGAAGAAGTTTGACTACCGGGGCTGCGAGAGAGGTAGGAAACACTGTATCAATTCCATAAACAAGCTCAAAAGGTGACGTACCAATGGATTTCTTCTGACTGACCTGATCTGCCCAAAATGCATTGACCAACCTCTTATGCCAGCTCTTCTTATTTATTTCCAGCAGCTTCTTGATGATGTTGACCAATGATTTGTTTGAAGACTCCGCCAATCCATTGCCTTGCGGATGATACGCAGTTGAGTGACCCAAAATGATGTGATATTTATGAAAAACTCTACCATCCTTTTTGATTTGAAAGCTGCTGCGTTATCATTGATTAACTTATTTGGGCAACCAAAGCGAGACAAGATGTTATTTTCAAGGAATGAAATAATTACCGCATCTGTAGCTTGTCTGGTGGGAATTGCCTCGATCCATTTTGTGAAATAATCTGTCGCTGTGAGGATCCATCTATGCTGACCGGAAGAAGCGGGATGAATTTCACCAATGAAATCCAACCTCCATTGCTGAAAATGGGCACTCACCTCAATGGGCTTAAGTGGCAAAGGCTGTAACTTCTGCCTTCCTTTGAAAATCTGACACTTATGACAGCTCTTGACCATCTTATATACATCAGCAAACAATGTCGGCCAATAGTACCCCGCTCTCAGAATTTTATTTGCTGTTGATTTCCAAAAAAGGTGACCACCACAGTATCCTTCGTGGAAGTCCTCCATGACCTTTTTTGCTTCCTTTTCCACCAAGAAATTTAACAAAACGCCACTGGGGTCTTTCCAATAAAGTGCAGAATTTAGAATGCAAAACTTGGTAGCTTTCAATTTGAGTGTTCTAACTTTGTTTCGAGTCATGCCGGGCGGTGGTGACAAATTTTTAAGCACGTATATGATATCTGAATACCACAGAGAAAGAGCAAAGATTTCAGATACCTGAATTGACGATCCTTCCTCATTCTCATCGGACATAGCAGCGATCAGATTTATGTCCAAAGTGTGCAAATTTGGTTCGGCCATTAACTTTGCCAATCCCTGTCCTTTAACAAGCTTTGTGGGCTTTATTTCCACATCATATTCCAACAAAGCTGTAATCCACTTGCCTCGTCTTCCTTCCGGATCGGTCTGCACTAAAACATCTTTGACAACAGCGTTAGGAACATAGGCCAAAATATGAGAATGCAGAATATATACCCGGAAATCTTTCAATGCTTTCACAAGTGCAAGGGCTTGCTTCTCAATGATGTTGTATTTTAAGGCTGCATCTCTTATAGTTTTGCTGAAGAAAGCAATTGGTCTTTTGTGATCATCTCTTTTCTGCAATAACACAACTGTCATAGTATGCTCCGAAGCAAATGAAAACAATATGAAACCCTGAGTGTAGTCCGGGATGACTAGAACTAGAGCTGAAGAAAGAGTCAATTTGACTAAATTGAAATATTTTACAGCCTCCTCCATCCATTTCACTTGGCTGTCCTTCTTAAGCATGTTTGTAATCTCTCTTAGGTGTTCAGCAAGATTAGGTACAAAGAGGCGTAGAAAATTCATTTTACCATTGAAAGATTGAATCTCTTTTTTATTCCGGGGCAGATCGATTTGCTGAATCCCTTGTACATGTGCTGGGTCAATACGAATGTCGTCTTTTGAGAAAATGTGCCTGAGTAGTTTGCCTTCCTCCATGGCGAACAATCTCTTTTTTGGATTCAGTGATAGGCCATATTTTCTGCACTTTTGAAAGACAGTTTTTAGATGGTACATGTGTTCTTCATCAGATTTGGAAAACACCGTCAGATCATCCAGGTACACAAACAAAAAGACAACCTTCTCATTTGCGAAAGCCAAGTCCATTGCACGCTGAAATGTGGTGCCTGCGTTCTTCAAACCGAAAGGCATTTTAGCGTAATGAAAGGTTCCCCATGGAGTGGTGAACGCTATCTTGCCTCGGTCATCTTCATGGACAGAAACTTGGTTATATCCAGAATAACCATCAAGTAGTGACATATGAGATGCTCTCACTACTCGCTAAAGTATATGGTCCATTTTGGGCAGTGGATAGTTATCATTCAACGAAACTTTATTGAGATTTCTAAAATCAATGCACAAGCGAATCTCACCTGTCTTCTTTCTTACGGGCACCAAATTAGAGATCCAATCTGAAAATCTGATGGGAACAATGATCCCTGATTTGTACAACCTGTTTATCTCCTTTTCAATTGATGGCAGCAGCTTTGGATTTAGCCTCCTCAACTTTTGTCTGAAAGGTGTCTGATTTGGTTTAATGGGTATAGTGTGCTCAATTATATTGGTATCATATGTCTTTAAGTCAGACTAAGTCAGAATAGTCCCAAGCAAACACATCTGCAAATGAAGACAACAAACTGATATATTTTCCTTTGTCCTTTGTGGCAATGCTTTAGACAGTTTTACCATTTTAGGATTAGCAGTTGTTCCGACATTGACCTCTTCCACACCCTTCTCTGTTGGCTGCAATGTTGGCTTGCGGGCTACATCATCTTGATCAAAGAGTTCTTCTAAAGGTATCAAGCCTTTAGGAATAATGTTATTCTTTAGCTGCAACACGTCCATTTGATTGATCTGCACATCATCTGTACCATTACCTTTACCATTGTCATTTTCTACATCCATTGAGGTTTCTTTGAACTTACCTTTGTTTTGCAGAAAATCATCAATCTCCTCATCATCTTGGAAAACTTGCCAATATCTCTGATTGTCCGGGATAGTCGGATGATGCTTGACATGGATTTCGAATTTATTGCTGGAGTTCATTGGGATCTTCAAACTACTTGCTGCCTTAGCAAGAGGATCAACAATGCTATTTTGTATACGAGGTACACATGTCAAGGTATATTCTGAAAATAATTTTAGGATATCTAGAACTACATTACAGTAAGCCCGCATCCGAGGATGCTTTGCTTGATATTCGCCTCTGACCTGCTTAATCACTAATTCGGAGTCGCCATATACTGAAATCCTCTTAGCATTCAGCTTTTTTAGAATTTTTAGGCCAGCAATCAGAGCTTCATACTCAACTTCATTATTTGAACAATCGAAAGCCAACTTGTAAGAGCATACCCACACGTTACTAGGCACTTTGTTCGGGGCAGAGAAAGGACTGCGTACCCAAATTCCATCTCCGGCGCCATCATTTTCCACTGCTCCATCGAAATCCATGGTCCACAAACCTTCTTCCTCCTCTTGCAAGTGTTGGAAATCTGTTTGTTGTGCTTTGTCTGCTTGTTGTCCATTACTTTCAGCTGATCGCTCAACGGTGTTCTGTTGTTCTTGTCCTTCTTTCTCTAAAACTCCTCTGAAACTTTCTGTTATTTCTGGAATATCATCTGCTTCTACTAGCTGACCATCGATATCATTGAAACTATCAAAATACAAAAAAAACTCTAAATCTGTATGTACATAATTAATCGGATAATTTATTGGTTTCTCCTTGCTTGTAATCATGTATTTCATTTTTTGTTCCTGATACAATTTCCTCATTTGGCCAAACACCAGAATCGTTGCATAGGAGAAATCTAGTTGTAGTGTCCCTTTCAATTTCGCTACCCAAGACCTGGAAAGAAGGATGCCAAACCTGGGAGGAATATCTGCTACAACAATATCCATCAAAACATTCTTCATTGGGATTTGATCCAGACTCACAACCAAGTCTTTGATGAGCCCGATACATCTTACTCTGCTGGAATCAAACGAATAGAGATCATGGTATTGCCGGGTGATGTCCAGACCTAGCTTATCCATGATAGCCTTGGGCATGAGATTGTGAGAAGCTCCGGAATCGAACATGGCATTATGTAACACAAAATCATGCAATTTTAAACTGATATAAAAAAGTGGCACATCACTATCAGGAGATTCACCGTTCGATGTTGGCCCAAAAATAATTTCGAGTTGATCATCTTTGACATTCACCATGTTGGACATTGGGTCCAAATTCAAAATTTTAGATACTTGCCCTCTATAACTGCTGTTCCTCACAATTTCAGTCAAGGGAATGGATACCTTCAATTTAGAAATTTCATTCTCTAAATTAAAAGTGGAAATCGTTTCTACCTATTTGACTGAGATTTCTTTCTTTTCCTTTTCTTTTGATGCAATTGGCTGATTTGATTGTTCTGCTAATGGTGATTTGCTGCTATCCAGACCAACCGCCTCCTTTCCTCTCCTTTGTGTGATTGATGAATCATTCTTTGATGTCTCACCGTCCTTCCTCTTCTGAATTGGTTTAAACTGCACGTCTCTGTTTCTAAGTGAATATCGCTGCTGCTGGGCGGACATAGCATTCATATATCCTCTTTGGTACTCATCTAATTCTTCCTCCAAAATGGTGTAATTTGCTAGAATGAAATCTGCATCTTTGTGTACAGCCGAGCTTTCTGCATACTCCTCATCCTCGGTAATATAAATAGGCAAATCATCAGGAGTAAAGAGGTGGTTTTCTTCACCTATTATTTTCCCGTCCTCATCTGACTCTGGTCCATGCACAAAATTTTGCTGCAAATGTGGCTACACTGGCTATTGTGCTGTCTGCTCTTGGGCTCACTGATCTCTTTGCCTTATTCTATATTGTGGCTGTTGTTGGCCACGGAAGTTAGGATTTCTAACTTGTGGCTCAGGTTTGTCAAGTTTCACCCTTTCAAGCATCTGCTCTACCTTCCGAAGTAGTTGATCTACCGAGGAAGATTCTTCTTTTACGGTGACCTTCTTCTCTGCCTTTGATCTAGCTCTCTTGGTCAGCAGATTTGCTTCAACGCTGACCACTATCTTCTGCATGTATTCCATTGTGGTTGGTTCTCTCTCTCTTAATTAATAAGCCATGTCAGCATCAAAACCATCCAGGAACTTCACCATGGCTAGCCCCACAGGTGGCCTTAGATGATCGGGAATTTCATTATAAACAGAGTTGAATCTAATGCAGTAGTTTTGGACCGACTCACCAACGTTTCGTTTGATTTTCTCATATTCAGCCAAAATTTGAAGAGGATCCTTTTTCACTTCCCAACGGTTTAAAAATTGTCTTTGTAGGTCAGCCAAGGTAGCGATACGTGCAGCCAGCAAACCTCTGAACCATTTCCTCACTTCACTTGCAAATGTCTGTACAGAGAGTCTCATTGCCACATTCTCTGCATCGATCTCGTGAAGTTCATAGAAATCTGCCATTCTGTCCACATGTTGCTGAGTAGAAATGATGTTAGGAGTTCCATCAAAAAACGGGATTTTGCTTTGATAATCTGCAGGCATATCTTCTAAAACTTGAGGCAGAACAAGGGGTGCAAAACGGGCAGCCATCATTCTTGGTGGATTTGGCCTTGGAGGTGTTGGAGGAGTGTGTGCAGTTTGTAGGGGGCTAGCAATTGGAGTTTGAAGCTGTGCTACAATGTAATTATCAATTGAACGGTTAGCCTTTTCCGTTTCCAAGTCTACAAGAAACTGCGGATTGGGGACAGTAGAGTCAACCGCCCTTTTGGATTTGGTCTCGAACAATGATATTTCGAACTACTCATCAAAGTCTAGCTTTTCAAGATACTCAAAAATGTCAGGGCATGAATGGGATTTGAACACGGGAGATATAGAGCTCTCTTGATGACGAATTCTTGGAATCAAATTGGGATTTTCGTAGATGTGCGGAGGATCTTGATCTGGATTAGCTCTGGTATATCTTCTAGAAGCCAATGTGCTATTAAGAAAAATCAAAGGACACAACCAACTTACTCAGCCTATCAAATCCTAAACTTATCATCTGGAAGCTTAGAATTATCAAAAAGTAAGGGGAATAATATCGTTCCCCAGTGGAGTTGCCACTATGTTAACACCTAAATCCGCCTTAGATTGAAGGAAGGCAAAATTCAGGGTAACCACAAACCACGCTCAGTTTGGTAGCTAGCCCTACCAGAACAGGAGAGGGCTCTCTCCGTGTCACTCTCAGTGAATAATCAAAACGATATGTTCTGAGATGACTTGTAGTGAAATATTGATTTTAGGCTAGTAAATAAATATGGATACAAGAAGCAATTTTTTATAAATGACTGAGTTTTTGGGATGTATGGGACCAACGCGCAGCAATGAGCAGAAAATTTAACACAAAGGCACAGATTACTTTGTGAGGCAAGACAGGCGGAAAGTCTAGCAATTAAATTTGAAATAATGCGGAATGGAAAGATTGTTTAGGAGGGTGAAAAGGGCTTAAACACGTGAATCCTTTTCAACAGAAGAAGAACACAGAATGTGAAACTTTCCCACAAGCAGAGCATTAAACATGAATTCTACTTTATCTTACTTAGAAAATTTCACTGGAAATGAATATGAATGAACTATGAAACATAACGAAATACATATGAAACATAAAGAGAACACATTTGCTACACTCACACCACATGAATTTTATGAACCAGAGACGCTGCCTTTCATTAGTTCTCTGTCAAAATATACAATGAAGAATTGAGTTTTTCTCCCACAGTCTCCTAGAAATTACAACCAACCCTTTGCAAATGATTTTGCATACAATAAATAGACTATGCCATTGGGAAATAGAACGACCCACAACTGGGGAGTTTTTCAAATGATTACAAAATGGAAATGGAAAGCCAACCATTAGTTACAGGTGCAGCATTACAAAAATGACAAATGGCTTGGGTGACTGCTCACCTTCCTTTGCCACTTGGATAGAAGCCATCCTTTAGTGAAAATACTTTAAATTTTGCCTTAGGTGCCGAAAAATATGTAGTGCAAATGAGCGGGCCCACTTGGAGAAAGTTGCGAATCGAAATGTTGCGAAGCGGAAGTGATTTTGGCCTTTTGGTCTATATGCGCCGCACCACTTTGGAGGCGATTTTGAGGTACTTGCTGGAGTCCAAATTGTGCCCAAGTGTGCTTGTTGGAAAGCCCTGCCTGTCTACTTTCCAACCCAAGTGGAATTTCTGAATTTGGTGCTCATTTGCCCCTCCAAAACTTCATTCTCCCAAGACTGCTTCCTGTGTGTCAAAATAGGGGCAGAGAGGTCATTTTTTGAATGTTTTTGACTTCCTGGGGACTCAAAACTTGCCCAAACTTCTTGTCCATGCACCAGCAGTAATTATTTTTCATGCTGAATCCAAAAATGCAAACCATTTGTGATTTGGAGCTCCCAATCCTAAGCGCCACGCCAGTGGCGCGGCGCATAGGGAGAAAAACCCTGTGTTGTGCCCAAATATTTGTCATGTGACCAAAATTGTCCCAAATTTTTTGAAATTTGGGCTGGAGATCTTCTATGAGGTGCTATGCTGGGCCACAGGGGCTTAGCCAAGATTCGAAGCCGATCTTGCTCTTTTTGCCTCTTTTTCCTTTTTGTCGCTTTGCTCAATTTTGCCTTCAAACTCCTTATCTGAGCCTTTGAACTCATGTTCCGTGCCCTGTAGTGATAAACCATCCGCCTCAACATGGGTTTGTCCTTGTCAGCCTTCTCTAGCAGTCTCTCAAGGTGGATGTTGATACGCTCGAGCCAAGACTCACGGTCATTGTTAATCTCTTGCTCTAATGGAGTGAGCTCAATCCTCCTATGCTGGGCAGCTTGGCGATTCTCACGGATGTTTTGTAGCTCCATGATCTCATGCTGGTCCTCAAGCTGTTTGTTCCTCTGCTCCAAATACTTGATAATCCACTTAGCCCTCTCCAAATTGAGTGACAAGTCCTGGATCTCCGTTTTCTGCTCTTGGATGGTCCTCCTAAGTTTCGCACTCTCCACATCTGCATCATCATCATGAATGAGGATGAAGTCGGCCTCTTGTTCACCTGATGGCCCCTTGTCATGCATGGGCCTCTTGCCCTTGTCCTGTACCTGTGTTGCCGATGTCGGAAGCGAGGCCCCTTCCACCCCTGGTGGAGGTAACACTCGCTTTGCTGCTGCAAACAAATATCTACTGCCTCTCTGATAGGTGATGAATATTGGCATAGTGGTGGTCTCATGGCACTCATACTGATGAGAAGGACCACCTATCTCATGTTCAACCTCTGATAATACCTGTGAAGTGCTGAAGAGGTCACGAGAGATGAAGTTATCCCAAGTAATGCCCTGCAATCGCAACTGATGATCCACCAAAATCTTAATAAGAGCAAAGTGATAAACACTGTTAAGTTGCTGCTGAGGGTTTTTGTGCTGCATGAAGGTGTTCATCCTCTCTATGTTCTTGCAAATGAAATATGGGATGTTCATCATCCGTACCCTGGTAAAGTGCATGAGCAACCTGATGTGATAGGCATATAAATGAGAGAATCTCCCCTCACAGCTGAAATATTTCATGATCAATTTCATGAGTGGAGCATATTCATCTTTCAAATATCGGAATGGAAAGACTCTTTGGAGCTGCCTCAAGAAATTGACCTTAATGTAAGGCTCATAATGTTGCCGATCAACCTTCTATTTCTTGTGCCACTATTCTCCAACATTCAGTATGTCGGTTGCTAATGAGACAGTTTTGGGTGTCAGTGTGAAGGTGACCCCAGCCAAGATAGAGTGATCTCCATGTAGGTGAAGCACAAAAAGATGGGCCAACTCATGATGAACTCGGACATTAGCCACCTTTTCACAAAACTCCAAACATGAAAAATGCTGGAAGCATGACATAGCAAGAGGGCAGGCCTGGAATTCTATTAGGGTAGTTGGCTCATCCCTAACATGTTTGCCACTTTTGTGATGTCTCCGGGGAGCCTGTTCTTCCGAGGATGAATCACTTTGTGTTTCCATCTCATACTCCGATGAATGCTCAAATGCAATGATTGCTATATGTGTACTGTGTTTGGACTGCCTTTTGATGATGGTAGGAAACTAGGTGTTGTTGTGATATCTGCCACCAAGGGGAACAATGCAAAAAGGGAGTGTTTGGGAGGGGAATAATATGATGGGAATAGGGGGTTATGGGGGAAATTTTGTTCAGGGATATGTAGGAGAGTTTGGGGATTCTATAAGGTAGGGTTTTGTGGTTTTACATTGACAAATGAGTGGAGGGGATAGGGAATAGGGGTTTAGTAATGTTTTAGGGTAGGGAAAATGGGGAAAGATGGGATAGGGGGAAGGGAACAATGGAAAGAAGGGGAAAAATGAGAGGTGAAAGAGGAGCCTTGGCATCAACACAACAAGTTTACAACCCTAGCAACAATGATTTTGATGATTTCAAGTGGTAGGGTTTGGGCATTTTTATTGCAACTATAAACGACCATGGACCACCATTACATTCACAAAATTTGATGAGAAACCAAGATTTAGACCCTACCTGTCAAGTTGAAGGGTTCCAAAGTGATTTGTTGCAAGTTTGGCACAATTTCGGGCCTTTGTGGGTGTGCGCCGTGTAGCAAATCCAGTGCGCCGTGCTATGTGTGTGCGCCACGCCCGTGTATTTCCACCACTACGGGGTCACGCTCTGTGAGTCACTCTCTATGTGCGCCACGCCCCTCTGTGTGTGCGCTGCGCTCTGGAAAACACCTCCAATCTCACTCCAAACACGCACTAGCTCCTCACAACTTCTTTGCAATGTTTCTCTCTACCTTGGAATGCAAAATGACCATGTTTCCTTGTGGAAATTATTTATAAAGACCTTGGAGTCATGGGTTTAATTTTTGTTTCTTCAAAACCCACTTTGATAATGTTTTTATTTTGGCACTTTTTCCTGATTTAATTCAACACTGAATTTCACTTTTCCCTTTGAATTTTTTGTTAGAATGTTGAAATTTTCGGCACTTTTTTGCAAGGGTTGTATGACAGGGCATTTGGCCATGGAAACCATGATTGCGCCTGAAGAGATCAACTGGAGACTTTTTTGAAAATTATCACAAATGACACTGTTTGACTTTTCTTCAAAATAGAGTTTTGAAGAACAGTCGTAATCTGTCAACATGACAATGAAATTTTTTGAATCATAACTTTGTAAGGGCCTCCCTCTGGCCTTCATGGCTTTATTGGACATGTTTGAAGACCAAATTGTCTAATCCCTAGACCTAATGACTGAAAATGACTCTTGTCTATTAAGAGATCGAACATTGATTGTCATGGACTTTAGTGAACATTGAAAAAAAGACCTAAGCCAGCAAGTGCGATACATGAGGGGAAATGACTAACAAGACCTTTTCCGTCAGATTATGGCATGCCCCTAGTGGAATGCAGCTGGAGTGAATGGAGCGAGACACCGAAAAATGAAATGTAGAAAGAGTTTTGATCTCTGACGGAGGAATGACAAGACTGACTCTAACAGGGGGGATTATAAATTGATCATGATTTTGAGGGTGTGTCAAAGGAGATAAAGTATAGTCAATGAGGGGTTGTTCATTGACACCATACTCAAAATGGGGAAAGGGCTCATGGTCACTCGGGGTCATTTAAAAAGGGGCGAGGGAATTACTTTTGGGGTCACCTTCTTCAAGGTTCTTAAAAGGGGATTCATCGAGAGCAATATCCTTGACAAAGATAAGGTTACTCTCAACTTCACTTTCCATGGACTCATCCTTCCCAACACGTGTTCTCAAAATCATTATTTTCACCATGTGGACCAAAGGTGGACTCATCTTCCCATTCATCACTTAGATTCTCAATGTAAGGGCCCTACTAAAACTATATACATTTTTTTTTTTACACAACAATTACAACCAGAAAAGAACGTATTGAGATTTCAATTCATTCAACACACATATTGCTGATACTCATTTCAGGAACATAACACAACATTTACATACTTTTACTCTAAGATCAAGTAGTAACGAAATAAACATGTACCGTACACCGGAAGGCGAGACTCTGCTTGCTCTGTTGTCGCTAGTATTCCCTTGTTGTCGGTCCCTTCTGCGAGTGTATGATGACGCACTTGATCCGAAAACGAGACCCACCGGTTAACCTCCCAGCCTACTCCTTAGGTACTCTTCTTCCCCGCGGACCCCCGAGCTGCAATGGGGTTGTACAATGGAGGAAGAATCTAGCTGGCAGAGGAGAGAAACCTTAGCTCAAAAGTCCCCTCTCTAAAGATCCTCTACCTCACCAAACCCACTATAGCTTCGTAATCACTGCTTTGACATCATATCATCCATCCATCAATAGGGTTCCCAAAAAGTCCCCTCTACCATGGTCTGCCCTTTCTTTTATAAGAGTTCTCATAGATGACACTTGGCATGTCATGCATAATTATAATATTTTTTTTTTAATAGCTTGATTATTCACCTACCCATGTGTCATTCTCTCATCAAGGGTCACCCAAAATTATTTACTTAACTTTTTATTTAAAACTAATATTTTCCTCACCTCACAAGATTCCTATTTCTTCTCCTATTTG
>APFE030501303.1:0-11268 GCA_000404065.3 Pinus taeda | reverse complement strand
TGTGCTGGTTGATGCCACATGGAGCTCCCCTATATTTCTCTAAATTTAATTTATTTTTCTTATTTTAACTCACCTTCCTCTTTTATTAATTAAGGTTTACTTGGTTTAGGATTAATCTTTAACCTTACAATATGTTTGCTTTTCCCTTTTTTTTCTTTCTCATTAAACCACCTAATCTACTTAGCATTTTCCAACATGGGGAGGGTAGAATTTTTTAGGTACTCTATTTATTTCTTCCTATGATCCTCCTTATTCCAAGTTTTATTTTTGATTTAATTTCCTTGGTTTCCAATCATCATTTTCCCTTGATGTAACTTTACCTAGATTTCATTCCTTACTTATATTTATTTATTATTATTTATTTTAATGATTCCAAGGGTGCCAAGTTTGGTTGTGCCCTTCAAGAACTTCCCTAGAAGTCCAAGGGTGCCACACCTAACAGTTTAATTGTGATGCTAAGGGTGCCAAGTTGGTCGTGCCCTTCAAGAATTTCCCTGAAATTCCAAGGGTGCCACACCACTTGCCCTTCAAGCATCCAGTGACTACGAGGGGAAAATATCGTGCAATGTCATAGACCACTATCGTCTCTTATGTTGCCTGCTATAGTGAGACTAATGGTGCCGGGGATCAAGGAATCCGCCTTGATGCGCGCCCCCAGTAGGCTCCTCGTGAGCGACCCAACTTTGGGACCTGCCCTCATGGCATCGTGATCTTCAAGGCGAAGGTGTTTCAACCCTTCCAGCCCAAGTCACGACGGGAGTGCTAGTGGGTGAGATCAGAGACTCTGTCCCACCCCTCCCATGTAGTTAGTCCCTGATCTCACCCCTCCCATGTAGTTCCATCCACCTGTACAACCCCATCACCCATATGTGAGTCATTCGGTCAAGCAACTAATCTGTGTCTGCAACCATAAACATATCATCAGCATATAGTTAAACATATATGGCAGATTTCAAGATCGACTTAGACTTTAAAAGATAAAATAATATGAATTTTCATCAAACCAAGTGTCCTCGACATGTCATATGCGAGCGCCTCTGATTGTTTCCTACCATGCTCAAAAATCAGTAGCAACAAGGTTTCTCCCTGTTAGTCATTATCATAATAGCATCATTAACACTTCCTGGTCATTCACATCATTGTCCATTATAAGCCTGAACTAACGGAAGTAGGTAACAGAGGGTACACATCCCTCATGGCTATCATCATTTATCATAAATGGAAACATACATATTCATTAAGCCATCAACATCGTAACATCATAGAAATATACCTATCTATCAAATTTATCATCATTATACTTTTAGTAGAGCGCATACATATTCTTTACTACCCTCATCATAAATTCAAATACTAAACTTAACTATTTAATGATGCAATCATCGGAATACTGATAGATAAGATACATAACCATTCATGCTATCATAATATCAATGGAAAGCATTTATAAACATCATAACCATGAATATCTCAATCGTTAATAATAGTGTCATGTGTCGAGATCCTCAACCTGAGGTCCTCAAAGAATAAAGTGTGGGCCTTATGGCTAATTAAATGTTTGCGTCATATCACTGTCAGTCAACTAGAGCGGACACTACATACACCCCCTCTTAAAAATAGACTTCGTCTCGAAGTCCCTAGAATAGGTAAGGAAAACGGTGACACATCTCCTCGGCGTCCTCCCAAGTAGCTGAACTGGGACTATAATTGTCCCACTGGACCTTGACCTAGTCCACTAACCGTCGTCTAAGTTGCAAACTTCTCTGGTCCAGTATGCAAACTGGTTCGGTCATCACTGCTCCCTCGTCCGAGACCTGCAAATGACCCAAGTCAATAATATGTGAAGGATCTGAAATATAATGACGTAAAACATAAACATGAAACACATCATGCATATGTGCTAAAGATGGAGGTAAGGCAAGCCTATATGCCACCGACCCTTTCCTTTCTAATATTTCAAAAGGTCCCACAAACCGTGGAGACAATTTTTCTCCTTTTCCAAATTTTATAGAGCTTTTTTTGGGGCCTTACTCTCAGGAACACCCTATCCCCCACTTCATAACTTCGATCTACCCGATGAGCATCAACATATCTCTTTTGTCTATCTTGAGCTTCCTTTAGCCTCCTCCTAATCATGGTCATTTGTTCTTCCATCTCTTGCACCACCTCAGGTCCTATTAATACTCGATCCTCTAGTCGATCCCAACTAAGAGGTGTTCTGCAAGGTCTTCCATATAAGAACTCAAATGGCGCCATCTTGATGGAACTCTGATAACTATTATTGTAAGAAAATTCTACAAGTGGTAAAAACTCCTCCCATCTCTTTTGTTGGTCCATCACATACATTCGAAGTATGTCTTCAAGGATTTGATTTATCCTCTCTGACTGCCCATCTGTTTCCAAGTGATAAGCAGTGCTGAAGTTCAATTGGGTTCCCAAAGCTTCTTGGAAACTGGTCCAAAATCTTCCAGTAAACACTGCTCCCTTGTCGGATATGATCTTTCTAGGCACTCCATGTAATCTCATAACCTCATTAATAAAAACCCTCGCAATTTCTGGGGCCTTATATGTAGTCTTAATTGGTATGAAATGGGCGCTTTTGGTCAACGTGTCCACTACCACAAATATGGAATCATGTCTTCTTGGGGTCATTGGTAGTCCCACAATGAAGTCTATTGATATAACTTCCCATTTAGATTTTGGTATCTCATGGGGCTATAATAAACCTACCGGATGCTTGTGTTCAACTTTTACTCGCTGACACTCTAAGCATCTTGCTACCAAGTTCACGATGTCCTTCTTCATCCCTTTCCAAAAGAATAGAGGTTTCAGATCCGCACTCATCTTCTTGACACCAGGGTGTGCCATGTATACAACGCGATGTGCTTCATTTAAGATTAATTGGCATATCTCTTCATTCGGTGGTACATATATCCTTCCCCGAAATCGTAGTAGCCCATCATTATCAAAGGAGTAATCCTCATATTTTGGGACCCTCATTTCATCCTCCCTCAAACTTTTGCTAACATCCTGATACCAAGTGTCTTTAATTTGTAATTTAAGCAGTTTCTCCCTCAAATTTGTCTTCAAGGGAATTACTAAAAATATCCGCGGCCTCCTACTTAAGGCATTAGCCACCCTATTTACCGTTCCTTTGATGTAAGTGATATCAAAATCATATTCACTAATTAGTTCAGACCATCGTCTTTGCCTTGCGTTTAAGTGATCTTGATTGAATATGTGCTGTAGCCCACAATGGTCAGTCCTAAGATCAAAATTCCTTCCTAGAAGGTAGTGTCTCCAAATCTTTAGTGCATAAACAATTGCTGCCATCTCTAGATCATGGGTTGCGTAGTTTTCTTCGTGGGTTCTGAGTTTCCTTGATGCATACGCTATTACTCTTCCCTCTTGCATCAACACACAACCCAATCCTTCTTTGGAGGCATCAGTGCAAACCAAAAATTCTTGCTCCATATCCGACACCTTCAAAATTGGTGCTGTCATTAATAACACCTTTAATCGTTGGAATGCCTCTTCACATTTTTCAGTCCAGATGAATTTCTTGTTCTTTCTTTGGAGCTCAGTAATGGGGCTTGCTATTTTTGAAAACCCTTCGACAAATCTTCGATAGTACCCTGCCATGCCCATGAAACTTCGTATTTCATGAACATTGGTTGGTGTTGGCCATTCCATGATGGCTTCGATCTTTACTGGGTCTATTGCGATACCCTCCTTAGAGATAATGTGTCCAAGATAATGAATCTTGGTTTGGTAAAAGGAACACTTTGACAACTTCCCGAACAGTTGGTTTTCTCTAAGGCATTGTAGGACTATCCTCAAGTGTTCATCATGCTCTTCTAGGGTTTTTGAGTAGATCAAAATGTCATCAATAAAGACTTGTACAAACTTGTCTAAGTAATCTTGAAATATTCCATTTATCAAACTCATGAAAACACCTGGGGCATTTGTCAGTCCAAAGGGTAAAACTACGAACTCATAATGCCCAAATCTTGTTTTGAATGTTGTCTTCGAAATATCTTCTTCTTTGATTCTCAACTGATGATATCCCGACCTCAGATCTATTTTTGAAAACACCGTGGCCCCTCTCATTTGATCAAATAAGTCATCTATCCTTGGCAAAGGGTATTGATTCTTTATCGTTACCTTATTCAACTGGCGGTAATCAATGCATAGTCGCCAAGACCCATGGAGATATGCTAGGTCGTATGAACCCCAAGTCCAATAATTCCTTTAATTGGATCTGCAATTCCTTTAGCTCTGGAGCCGACATCCGGTAGGGTGCCTTTGCAATAGGCTCCGTGCCGGGTTTAAGGTCGATGGTGAAATCAATTTCCCTTTTTGGGGGTAGCCCGGGTAGTTCTTCGGGAAATACATCCTTAAATTCGACAAGGAGAGGGTGTTTATCAAAATCTTCAGAGTCACTTTTTTCGTTTAGAGTTACCACTGAGAACAATTGACATCCCTTTCGCCTAAATTTCATTAGTTGCATGGAGGAGATGAACCTCAGGGACACCCCTCGATTCCTTCCCCTTAATGATTTTCTTAGGCCGTCATCGTCGGTGAAATGTAGAATCTTGTCCTTGCAATCTAGGAGTGCCTCATGCTGCTCCAACCAATCCATTCCTATAACTACGTCATAACCTCCTAGAATTGTCGAGTACAAGGATACCTTGGTCTTACATACCCCCAAGTCCACCTCACAATCCTTTACCATTTTTCCTACATTTCTTTTCATACCACATGCCATTTCTACATGTCTAAATTCATATTGTGGAGTTGCTTTATGTTTAATCAATGATAATTCATTTATAGAAATAAAAGAATCAGTAGCCCCTGGATCTATTAAAATGACAAAACTCATACCATCAATATTACCTGAGGTTTCTAACACAGTGGACTGGTGTTCGACCTGGCGATTGTTCACCGCTGCATGGATGCGATGAGCCTTCCCCAGATCTCCCACTGTAGTTGCATTCTTAATTGAGTTGGTATTACCTGTCTTTTGAGGGCAATCCCTCTCGTAGTGAGGACCCCCACAAGTCCAACACCCCTTCCTAGGGACTTGGCTCCTACCAACTGAACTGTGAGCTGGTCTAAAACTCTGCTGGAAAGAGGATTGGTGCTGAGGTGGTGTGACTTGGTGCTGTCGCATAGGCCGGTGCGGTGGTGGTTGACGAGTTTGCTGCGGTGCCCTGCGCGGATGCTGAGCTAAATGCCTATATGGTGTTCTTTGATTTCTTCCTGACCACTTTTGATGATTTAGCGCGGAACCCCCTTGCCAATTTCTACGTTCCATACCAGGTACTCTTGATTATGTGGGCCTTGTAGACTTACTATGTTCATTGCTCATGATCTCCTCCTCTGCAATGATTTCCCGCTGAACTGCCTCGTGCAAGGTGTGAGGCATTAGGATTCTAACCTTTGTCCGAATGTTAACATTTAATCCATACACAAATTTGTTCACCTTGAGCTTCTCTGTGTTTAAATGAGGGGCATAACGGAGTAATTCCATGAAACGTGCCTCATATTCTGGTACGGAGCAGCTCCCTTGCTTTAATGAATTGAATTCATTGAGCTGTCTCTCGAGGAACTCTTCTGACAGGTAACGCTCTCTAAATTTTTCTTCAAATAGCTCCCAAGTTACTTCTGATATATCCATTCCCAATTGGGTTAATAATGTCTTCCACCAAAGTAGTGCGCTTCCCTTTAGCTGGAATATACCCATCTTAGCCTTCATGTTTGAGGTGTAATCTCTTAGGGTAAAACACATAGCCATGTTTTCCAACCATGCCTCTGCAGATTGACCATCAGTGGAACCCCGAAACTCTGGAAATCTTACTTTTTCCAAGTCTTGACGTACATCGTTTCTTGTGGTATCTTGGGGTGTTTCATTTTGTATGACCGGTCCTCCATGCTCCCGTTCCAAACAGTTTATTAATGCCTCAGACATGTGTTGGAATGATCTCATTAAGTTCAACACTTCTCCCGCTGGTATTTGTTCCTGTGCTGAGATGTTTCCCCCCTCATTAGGTGGGGTGGTAGGAGTAGGCTGTTGTGGTGGCGCCATGCTGTGCCCTTCAGCTGCCCCACTCCTTCTGGTACCTCTCCTAACCATAATTCACCTGCCACAGTTTAATACGATTTTTTTTTTCTTATAAGGTAAAAACCAATCAAATAAAATTCATAATTAACCTGATTGGTTCTTCAATTCATTGTTATTAAAACATACATTCAAAATGCATTTCTCAACTTAGTTGACTTAAATGAACGTAGAATATTCAGTTTCCTTTCTTTCTTTTTTTAAATTTAAAAATTAAACTACCAGTCTAACATGGAAGCTAAGTGTTAAAATTAAGAGTTAGAATTTATCACCTACTTTATGTTAATGTGGAAAAGGAGAAAGTTAAAGTACTAGCAATAGCTTATACTTACATTTCCTTTACCAATGAATTTTCCCTTTTTTTTTTTTAAATAATTTAATATGACAAACTTTCCCTAAAAAGTGAAATTTACTTTCTTCAAAATATAAATGATAAATTTGTAGTGAAAATAATTTACTAATGAAACTTTTACCAATCACTTTCCAAACTAATCCATGAGAAAAATTTCTAAGCACAAACGTCACTTCATCACTTTAGTTCAATGAATTATCTAAAGCCAATTAAAGGCATGAATATGAAGAAAATTAAGGAAGATTAAAGATTTCTCAGCTCTAATATTAGAATTTGCTAAATTAAATTTCTTACTTAGAAGGATATATATATAGTATATATATAATATGAAAGAACTGATATATTAGCTATTTCTAATATATCTTTTAGCACTGATACCACTTTACAAGAAATATGGCACCATGCTAAATGTCACTTATGAGGTATATATTCATCTTAAAATTGATACCGTTCTCAAGAGATATGGTTTATTATTATTATTATTTTTTTTTCCTATGTACTTTTATACGGGAATCTTAAAACTAAAATTAAGGTTTTGTTACTGAAAGTGGTATTTTTTTGAATTGATCTGTCCATGTACCAATATTAGCCAAAAACAATTGTAATGGAAATAACTCGAGAAGCCGTATTCATTGCAATAAATTATATTGGTATTCAAAATTCATCTTCTTATAAAAGCAAGCATTTCCATATGATTAGTGCATTTCAGAGGCAACTCAATCTGGCATTGAGTTGCAATGTTATCATCATAATTGTCATCCGAACTATTAAAAATGTATCTGGTGTGCATTATTGTTGTTTTGCCTATTATTTTCAACCCATAATTACAACTATAAATAAGATAGCATTCATGGAAAACTGGGAAGTCAACTCATGATATTACTTCTCATATTTAGTAAATTCCCAAATTAGTATGCATACCAAAGGAAGGGAACCAACTTTTTTTGTTTTTTGGGCAAAATCAATAATGACGGATGTATGGTGGTTTTTCCCATCTGTTCACTTTATCCTCTTTACCCTGCAAACAATGGCCTAGAATTGGCAAATTGCTGTGGAATAGGAATGCGGAATACAATAGGTAATTGTTAAATTTTTTTGGGAATAGTATTGTATAATAGGTATGATTTGTGTAACGTTTTAGATGGTGATTTTATTTATTATTTGGATAGTGATTTTATTTATCATGATAATAAATAGAGCCATTATCTTAAATATTAGATTAGATAAATCACATATATACACGATACTATTCCAGATATTTTTTTTTTTGACAATATAATTAATTATATAGATCTCATTATCTTAAATATTAAATTAAACAAATCACACATTAATTTTTAACAATATAATTAACTATACAAATCTCCCTGACTAATATACTTTAATCTCATTACCGAATGACTGAACATGCAAATGCCTACTTTCTAATCAGACGACCAGAGAGTTTGGATTGGTTTGTAATTTTGCTTTGCAAAACTATATTGTCATTCAGTTTATTTAGTTTTGTAATTTTTTTTTTTTTTTTTGATGTCAGAGGGTTTGATTTTATGGTTGCATACCAAGTGGCTTGATTTCCAATACCGAATTGTGTTTTCCTTGCCGCTGTCATCACATGGTATGACATGTCCGATACGGTTGATATTAATTCTTTACAACATGAACCTGAACATTTCACTGTTTAATTAACACTCTTACCTATCTAAACGAGGCATTGGATCTATGTGGAAATCGCAGAGGATCAACTGCCAGATCAGTCAAGTCAACTAGAGTTACTAACGGTTAGTTACTTAATAAAATAGATTCCCGGTGACTCAACACAATCAGTTATCCGAGTTAAGGCTTAGATATGGTTCGAACTACAGAAAGTTAGTTGTTTTTCAAAGACAGAGGTTCAACTCCAGGTATCCCCCTCAATTTTATTAAAAAAAACGCTTCATTCAAACCCACGAACCCATCCATATCTTTAGGAGACACTAACAGTTCCTGATTTTCCTGATTTTCGAAAGCAGAGATGATGTTTATTTACTTGATATTTTGTTACCAAAGGAAATGGCCCACATTCAATGGATACACATCCACAGTCAACAACTTATATTCCACGGTTCGTTGATCCACCATCAATGGAGTTTCCGTAGGCAAAGGTTACAGTAGAATCGATGACAATGGGATTTATGAAGGAAACTGTGAGGAAATTGTGATCCTGTTGAATATGCGTTGAAAATTCAACGAGGAATGGTAGCATGCAAATGTCTTCACAATTCAAGGAGGCATTCCGAATAGTTGTGGAGTTTAATGGTGATAGTAGCATCATTAATATTTAATGGAATCTCGAAGTTCGATGGCACAACTCGCTAAATTACTGTGTGGACTTTGTGAAAGTGGAACTGGAAAACGTTTTCTCTATATAGCATAAATGTTATTTTAATATTTACAATTTTGCATAAACTTAGGTTCCTCTGCAACAAATTTAATAAGCATTTCTGTTGTAAATGCTACTTTGCGTTAATGTTATGCTCTTCTTAACTTTTGATATTGCTCTGTGTCACGCAACCAAATCTTTTCATAAGTGGTGATAAAAGTAAAATAAAATGCTAGTTATCAAATGTATTTTCTACAAGTCAAGGTAAATTTAATGAACTCAAGTCCAAGTTTTGCTTTGGTTTACTTCATATCTGCACAAGACAGGCCGCACGACAACCTAACTAATCTTGTATGCCAAAATTAATTTTATCAAGAGTTATTAACTGGCTAGCAATTCGATCTCATTGCTGTAGCATCCAATTGCTTACATTGTAAGGGCTGGAAATTATCTGACATGCCCGTACTTGTGTATGGCTGTTCTCCTGGTGCGAGATTGTCTATTGATATTATTTAAATTTTTTTGTTTTTCGACATTCATTAGGAATGGACTATAACATCCAATTGATTGCACCGAAGGGCTGGAAATTATTTGACATCCGCCTTTGTGAATATGAAATTGTCAATATATGAATTTTTTACTTATCATATGCGACATCAAGCTTTGCCACTTTTACATGCATATCAACCACAGATTTAAATGAGCCTCTGCTAGTAATATGGGATTGCAACAAGAAAATCTAAGAGCATTCCATTGCCTTTGGGACTGGAACAGGGTCCCAGCTCTTTGTAAGGACCTAGCTAAATATAGATCTTAGCTGAAACCCATCTCAAAGTCATGGTATATGCATAAGCGAGGATGGAAATCTTAAGGTACATATAAGACAGAGGTTTAGATTGGTAACTAATCCTGATAAGAAATTCTGGGTTAGATATAGAATGGGAGTTATACCCATATATAGCAAACAAAAGTAGTCATGCATGCATGGGCCATAGGCCTCAAGGGTTCAACCTGGCTCTAATACCAAGTGTAAGGACCCTACTAAAACTATATACTTTTTTTTTTTTTTACACAGCAATTACAACCAGAAAAGAACGTATTGAGATTTCAATTCATTCAACACACATATTGCTGATACTCATTTCAGGAACATAACACAACATTTACATACTTTTACTCTAAGATCAAGTAGTAACGAAATAAACATGTACTGTACACCGGAAGGTGAGACTCCGCTTGCTCTGTTGTTGCTGGTATTCCCTTGTTGCTGGTCCCTTCTGCGAGTGTATGATGACCCACTTGATTCGAAAACGAGACCCATCGGTTAACCTCCCAGCCTACTCCTTAGGTACTCTTCTTCCCCGCGGACCCCCGAGCTGCAATGGGGTTGTACAATGGAGGAAGAATTTAGCTGGTAGAGGAGAGCAACCTTAGCTCAAAAGTCCCCTCTCTAAAGATCCTCTACCTCACCAAACTCACTATAGCTTCGTAATCACTGCTTTGACATCATATCATCCATCCAACAATAGGGTTCCCAAAAAGTCCCCTCTACCATGGCTTGCCCCTTCTTTTATAAGAGTCCTCATAGATGACACTTGGCATGTCATGCATAATTATAATATTTTTTTTTTAATAGCTTTAATAGCTTGATTATTCACCTACCCATGTGTCATTCTCTCATCAAGGGTCACCCAAAATTATTTACTTAACTTTTTATTTAAAACTAATATTTTCCTCACCTCACAAGATTCCTATTTCTACTCCTAGTTGTCTCTTTATTCTCCCCTTTTATTCCTTAAATTGTGTTTATTACTTGGAGTCAATTAATGAGTCAAGATTTTATCCCCAATCTACTTCCTAAATTAACTCAGGTTATCTCTTAGAGGGATATTCTTATGTTGGTTGATGTCACATGGAGCTTCTTTACATTTCTCTAAATTTAATTTATTTTTCTTATTTTAATTCACCTTCCTCTTTTCTTAATTAAGTTTAATTGGTTTAGGATTAATCGTTATCCTTACAATATGTTTGTCTTCCCCTTTTATCTAATTAAACCACCAAATCTACCTAGCAATTTCCAACATGGGGAGGGTAGAATTTTTAAGGTACTCTATTTATTTTTTTCCTATGATCCTCCTTATTCCAAGTTTTATTTTTGATTTAATTTCCTTGGTTCTAATCATCATTTTCCCTTGGTGTAACTTTACCTAGTTTTCATTCCTTATATTTATTTATTATTATTTATTTTTAATGATTCCAAGGGTGCCAAGTTTGGTTGTGCCCTTCAAGAACTTCCCTAGAAGTTACAAGGGTGCCACACCTTAACAGTTTAATTGTGATGCCAAGGGTGCCAAGTTTGTCGTGCCCTTCAAGAATTTCCCTTGAAATTCCAAGGGTGCCACGTTTGGTTGTGCCCTTCAAGAACTTCCCTAGAAG
>APFE030501296.1:0-14421 GCA_000404065.3 Pinus taeda | reverse complement strand
CCCTAGATACCTTGAAGAGCAAGCTAGTGACTACCCCAACCCTCAGAGGCCCAAACTAGGCCCTAACCTTTCACATTCACACATATGCCTCGAACAAAGAAATAGGAGCAGCCTTAGGAAAAATTGGTCAAAAGTTACCTTATGCCATATACTTTATAAGAAAAAACTTGTTAAAGGCGGAGTTAAACTATACAGTGACCGAGAAGGAATGCCTAGCTGTCGTGCATTCCTTAAAAAAATACAAACATTATATCACAGACTATCAAACCTTTGTGCACACTGATCATGCTGTAATTAGATATTTAATGAACAAACTGGATGTAAATGCTCGCATTATTAGATGGTTGCTTTTACTGCAGCAGTTTGATCTAACCATTATTAACAAGACTAGTAAAGAGAATGTTGTTGCTAACTTTTTATCTAGATTAAATTTTCCTGTAGGTGAATAGGGAATGGTGGATGACCAAATGCCAGATGAACACCTATTTGCTATATCGGTACTCTCTCCATGGTTTGTTGATATACTAAACTACTTGGTTTCAACACAGTTCCCACCACACCTATCCTAAAAAGAGAAGAACAAGATAGTAAGGAAAAGCACCCCTTTCACTTGGATTGGAGAAAATCTCTTCAAACTTGGCCCAGGTCAGATCTTGAGAAGATGTGTCAGGGATTAGGAAGTCCTTGACATCCTCCTGACCTGTCATGACAGACCTTGTGGAGGTCATTTTGTAGCAAAAAGAACCGCCTTCAAGATATTGCAAGTAGGCTACTACTGCCCCACTCTTCATCAGGATGTGAGGAGATACATGAGGTAGTGTGATCAGTGTCAGAGGATGGAGAAACCCACTCCAAAAGATGAAATGCCCATGCAACCCCAAGTGACCTTGGAGCCATTTGAGAAGTGGGGCATGGACTTTGTGGGCCCTATCAACCCCCCTTCAAAGCAAAAGCAGTACATCATTGTGTGCACCAACTACCTTACAAAGTGGGCGGAGACAAAAGCAATCAAAGTAGTGACAGAGGAAAAAGTATCTAAGTTTTTAAAGGAAAACATATTCTACAAGTTCGAGTATCCAAGAGAGTTTGTCACAAACCAAGGTAGTCAGTTCACTTCCAACTTGATTGAAGACCTGCTCACACATCATAAGATCAAGCACAGGACTTCCACCCCTTACCATCCACAAGCCAATGGGCAAGTGGAGATCACTAATAGAGCATTGGAAGGGATCCTAACCAAGGTAGTGAGCAGTAGCATAAAAGACTGGGTGGATAGATTAGTTGAGGCAACTTGGGCCTACAACACAACATGGAAGAAAACCACCGGGTTCACACCCTATGAACTGGTCTATGGGAAGAAGGCTTTTCTATCAATATAGCTTGAATTCAATACCCTAGGGATGGCATCTCAGCTGGAACTAGACCTCATCCATGCATAGAAGGAGAGATTACTTTAGCTCAATGGATTGGACGAATATAGATTGCAAGCCCTTCTTCATATAGAGGTAGTTCAACTTCAGAGAAATATATGGCATGAAAAAAGATTCAGGGAGAAGCAATTCCAAGAGGGAGATTGCGCACTACTCTAAGATTAAAGATACAAGGATTTCAAAGGCAAGCTGAGGACAAGATGGCTGGGACCCTACACTATGGAGATATGCAATGACAATGGTTCAGTTCTCATCAAAACCATTAATGATGAAACCATCCCCACGCCTGTCAATGGATATCGATTGAAAGTCTACAAGAAACCCCTCTCCAAGCGAGAGTTTATTGAGGATTTGAGTAAAACAATGATGGTAGTGGAGCATGTCTTAGCTTCCACTTCATCCACTCACTGAAGAGAAAAGAGAAAAAATAAGGACTCAAGTGAAAACCTCCATGAGGCACTTGAGTCGCCTCATTGGGTTGAAAATCTCTCTTGAGGCGGCCCAGTGATGAAAAAAGAAAAAGCCGAAAAGAATAATATCCCTAGGTGAAAACATCCCTTGGAGGCACCCAGGGTAGGAAATTAAGGTGAAAACCTCTCTAAGGTGCCCTACTTGTTTTGAAAAAAAAGGAGAGAAAGAAAAATGAATTTTATTGCAGTACAGGTTTGTAGGAGGACTACAAGGGGTAGAAGAAGGTGCCAAGGGGACTCTAACATTCACAGCAGCATCCATCTCATCTTCTCCACACTTTCCTCCATCATCTTTGGCTTCTCTTTCACCCCATTGTACCTCTTCTTCCAAAACTATGTTTTCTACAGGAGGCTCTGTTTTTCTACAAGAGGCTCTTGTAGGAATTACAAAGAGCCAAAAGTGTCTATAGGAGGAGTTTGAGGGGCAAGAAAAGATTCATGAGGAACCTATAATCCCTCTTACCATATTCAAACCTCCTTTCCATCATTTCCAAGCCTTTATCACACTCCATGCATCATTTTTTTTTCTTCCCTTCCTTTCCAAGAAAAACACAGAAAAATTGTTTTTCAGTTTTGAAAAAAGACAAAACTAAAAGGAGGAAAAGGCACCATTAACTTTACCTGAATATTACCTACTATCCCTCCATCATTCATCTCCACCTGTGGCATCATTCTTGAGCTCCAAGCATATGGAAATAGTTAAAGTTTCGAGGGGAGAAGTAGTTACAAGGGCTCCTATAGGAATTCCGGTAGTAGCTAATCCCATAGAAGTCCAGCACCAGTAACAAGTGAAAACACATCTGAAGGTTGAAAAGGAACATGTAGGTTAGCTCCAAAAAAAGAAGAACCTGCAAAAACACACAACAACACATCAGCAAGTAGGGACAGCATGCACGAAGAAAAATGAGGGCATGCAATAGAGAAAGCCACAACACCTCATAGTCGATGGCAACAAATACACTCGAATTACAGGTAAGTAGCTAAGTCAGTCCTCTATCTACATTTGTGTAACTAGGAATCATACGAAGGCAACGACATGGTTGGAAATGAAAGAGGGAAAGGCGACCAGTTAACTTGGCCACCTTCATTTAGTTGACTCCACTTAACTAAGATATCACCCACACGTGTGCACAGTCAACTCAAGCAAAAGATGCGAAGGATAGGTAGTGGGAGGAAGAGTTAAGTCTGATGCAATAATGAGGGGATGATTACAAGTGGAGGGTCATGATGACCAAGCAAGTGGGGACCAACAATCCTAATCTAGGCAATGTACACCTTGCCAGCTCAACACTCATAACTGAAAACAGCCAGAAAAGGTAATGAGCACTCCTCCCCATGCATTCTCACAACCTTTTCTTCAGTTTATCCTTGTAACTCAGCCATGCAGCAGTCTTCTTATGACCCCATAGCCTCGGATCCACCATCCTCCATTGATTTTCTCCATATTTTTGCTCTTTGCATTTTCTATAGGAGCACCTATAGGAAATCTACAAGAGGGACAACAGGCTTCTACAAGAGGGGAAGTGAGTCATTTTGAAGGGAGGAAACATGATTTTTGGCATGAATTTTAGTCTAAGGAGGTAGGGTTCATGAATTCCCTCTGTTTAATATCAAAATTTGAAAGATTTGGTCTCAAATTGAAGAAAAAATGAGTCTTTAAGAGGGTAGAAATACATTAAAAAAAAAACTTTTTTTTCTTAGAAAAACACATTCCCCACTATTTGTCTCTTTCATTCAAAATTCTTTGTCTCCACCTCCATATCTAGTTTCAAAATAAGTACAGGTAGTATGATAGGGGGGTTTATGAGAAAAGAGCCCACTAACTCCACTAGACTCCATGCACATCCTTAAGTGGTGGAAATATTTACAAGGGAAAACTGGATGAATTTCTTTCAGAAGTTTAGAGGGTTTGATGATGAAATTGCCCATGAATTTTCTCTCTCTAGTCCCTCACACAAGAACTCATGCTACTGTAACCATTAGAGGCCTCTCCATTGAAATAACCCTTGAATTCATTAGTAGGGTCACTACCCTTCCTCTTGGGTTGCCTTGGAGTAAAGATGAGAAAATAATTGGTCAGGCTGCCAAGAGGAAATTTTTCCAAGATAATGAAACCCCTGTTGAAGACAAAAATGGAATTAAGAGGGCTAGTGTACCATATCCCTGGGATGAGGTTAGCTACCAACTGATCAAATACATTTCTTGTGAGGGGAGGCACAAATTTTTTTATGGATATCATTTCAGAATCCTCCAAGAATTGAGATATGGCATGGATACCCCAGCACATTAAAATCTTAGCATCCCTTACTATCTCCTTCAATCCCTCATTGACTCCAACACCAAGGTACAAGAAGGAAATTCATAGCAGCTAGCCCACCATGGCATAATCAAAATCCTAGTAGAAGAAGCCCTCCATACCCTTACACTCCCTATAGCATTGGAAGTTTTCAGAAATATAATAGCTGAGGATGACATCAAGGCATTAACCTATGATGTTAGCCCTTTTGTCAGCAAGGAGGGAGAACAACAAAGAGGAGAAGATGAAGCTAGTGGTGACATAGCGGAGTAAGAGAGGGAGGAAAGAAAAGAAATAGAGGAGGGGAGAGTTGAAGAGCCAGCATAGGAGGTAGAAAAAGAGACAGATCAGGAGGAGAAAAAAGAAATAGAAGAGGGATAAAAGGAGGCAAAGAGGGTAGAGCAAAGAGAAGAGTCCCCTGGAACTTTGGAAAGAGAAGCAACAACTGCCCTCATTTCCCTCAGTACACCAAGCAAGCAAACATAGAAGAGGAAAAGAAAATCTTCCATGTATTTCGGGGCAAGGAAGAGTACCAGAATTAAAACATGCAAACCTGAGCCCTCATCAAAGACTCCCATTAACATTGAAGATTAACCATCTGCCAAGGTGAAAGAATCTCCTTCCAAGACACCCATAACCTATGAAAGGAGGTCTACAAGATCTTCTACATGGAAGGGAAAGCCAACTCTATAGGACCCAAAACCAGACCTACAAGAGGCCAAAACAGTCCTATAGGAGACACTGTCCAAACTACAGGAGACACAAAAACTTGAGGAAAAAATAGGACGATAGCCAAAGGTGAAGGAGGAATCATAAGAGCTACAAGAACCTGACCCCTAGCCTAATCTTTACTCCTATTACAGACTACTTGAGGGAGGCAAGATAATCCCACATAAATTTGCAATTCCATTGTTTTTCGAATTGGAAAAAGAGAGAGTGAGAATGCATAGGTGGATGCAGGTAGCCAAGCCAAAAGGAGTTGAGGATAATGGCCACATGGAATACAAACTTAGGGAAATGGGAAAGGAATTGAGTGCTCTCAAAGACAGAGAAGCCATCATAGGAAGCCACCTTGAGAATGAGAATGAATTACTAAGGAGGCAACTACAGGAGAAAGATACTCATTTGGCACACATGGCTAGCTTATCCATGGAAGCATTGCAATGCAGAACACCAGCCAAATCTTATGGCCTCTATTTTAAAGATCAATGGCTTCCATTCTAAATAAAAACTTTGGCACAAAGAGGCATAATGCCTTTCCAAGACTACAGGAAGTTCATAGATTTGTGTGACTAAAGCACATCCGAGGAAAAAGCAAAGATGGCAGAATTCTATCTACACAACATAGCCCTCATAGACCTGAATGTGTAGGACCCCAATGCCAAGCTAGGGGATCTGCAATGAATGGCCATGGCGTCATGGATCAACCATCGAGAATTTAGGGTAGTAGAAATGAAAATATTGTTAATAAGAGAGAAGAATGAACCATTTATGATAAGAGCAGAGACATCATATCCAATGGAACTCATCAACACACACAACCTGCTTGCCAATGACCCTCAGATTGTCCCCAAATATCTAGTCAATCAGGAACAAGCCATTGCACACTTTGAAGATATTCTTAGGCTACTTGGGGATAACTATGTGCATGCATGCATGAGAAGATGGAACACCCTACCACACAGCTTGCAAATCATAGAATACCATTCCCCCATGAGGCTGAAGGATGCATTGAAAATAGTGCCAATGTACAAGCACTCCATGAAATGGCTGAAGGTCAACTAGATTGGCCTCGAATTGAGTCCTCCACTCATATTAGGCATGTTGGTAGTTAGAAGAGAAGGAGAGGAGAAGGAGCAGTGGAAGGGCATAGTAGAAATGCAAGATTTTATGGAGAACATGAAGAGACCATATCAGAAGCCTAGAATGCTAGGAAGGCCACCAGGGCCATGAAAGATGAAGAGATTGACTAGGTTGCTCAGAGGATGAACAACACCTTCAGTAGGGGGTGATGATGAGCCTCATAAATGGGTAATTATATGGGCTCATTTTACCTCATAACCTAGTCAAATCAACCACTTTCGTAGATTATTGTATGATTTTTTATTATATTTATGCTTATAGGGCGAGTTGAATTAGTTATTATTCCATGTGGTCTAACATGTATTTAATGCAGATTATTGATGGATTTCGAGGTCAAAGTAAAGGATTTAGTGGTACAAATATAGCAATAACTCGAAGTAGACAGAGGAGAGGACTTATAGGATGGAATCCCCCTCATTTATTTCTCCTAACTTCAAATTCCCCTTCATCCAGCTCAAAGTATAAGCAGCTAAATCATGCACTAGAAGGCAGCCGAGCAAGTGGAAAATGATTGATAATTATCTGGAGTTTTGGGAGCCAAGCCTCCCTGATTTTAAGGAAGTTGTTGGTAGCTTCAGATCTATAAGTAGAGAGGCCTAGGTCTTCACTAGGGTTGACTTTTTCATTATGTAAACTCTGCTCAAATTTCGAGCTTACTATTTTATGATAGTTTTATGTAATCTTGCTACTTTTTGATAATGAAGATGGAATCCTCTTTAAGCTAGTACATAGTTACCTTAGGGGGCTAAAGCTCTTGGGTTAGGGCCCAATACAATTATCCAAGCCTCTCTTTACTTGTATTTGTGTGCTTTACTTTAGTTTGTAGATTAGTTTGTTGTTAGATGTATTTCTCTTATGGTTAAGAATAGGTTGCTTTTGATGATTTAGCAGCTTGCTTCAATTTGTGCTTTTTGTAGTAGGTTAAACAGTGATTAGAGAAGATTCAAAGGCTAGCAATAGTGCCTTGCCCTCTCTTCCTCCTTTGGGACCATGATTTGAGGCAAAGACTCTCTTGCTACCCCGAAAACATAGATTTTCCTCATTCCTAGGACTTCTAGTGTTTGCAGCTCTCTAATAGGTTGATAGTCCAGTTTTGCTTTGTTTTAGATCGCCTTTATCATGTTCAATTCCTAATTTTCAATAGTCCTTTTTCATTCTTTCCTTTCTTACAGCATTTCTCAGCATTTCCTTCAATGCATCATAGTTTAGGCCATTTTAATGCAAAACTTTGCTTTCCTAAGATGCGCTCGTTTCATTGGTTGCTTGATTTTCTTGGTTGATTTTCAGTTTCTATGTAGAAGATCTCTTCCGGTAGTAGGCCAACTTACCAGAAATCATGCCCTCTATCTGATCCATGCCCTATTGGTCTCCTAAACCTCACCTCAATTCTTCCGTAGTTTCCTTCATTTTTCATAGAACTTCTTCCTCTCTCCCTAAGGAAACCCAATCATATTTCTCTCTCTTGGTGGTTCATGCTAGACCTTAGGCTCCCTAACTCCTCACTCCAACCTTCATCCACCTTTTCCACCCACTTTCACACCCTCAAAACAACAAAAATTCGTAGCCTCCTCCTGTAGGTCTCTTGTAGTTTCCCTGTTTTTGTCTTATAGTTTTCCTGTGTCCTCTTGTAGTTTTTCCTGTAGGCTTTTTTTTGAGGACGAGTGTGGGAAAAGCCTCCAGAAGGCCACCTAAGACATGCTAGAACCCATCCACACCATCCTATATCCTCCCAAGCTCCAAAAATGGCCTCTAACGCGACCTATTCGCTGCCACAATCACACAGAATAAATTAGATGCATGTTAAATTCACATAAAAACACATAAAAATCCAAAAATATGTTTTCTTCTTATTTACATCCAGAAATAGCATGGTTAGATGTTTACTTCCTTGATTAGGTAATGGCATTTCCTTTATGGTTTTCATAGTGTTTTTTGCAACGGTAGAATTATCTTGTTAGTTAGGGTTTACTAGTTTTCACTTTACATTCTAGTCTTTCTCCTTTCTACAGTTAGAAAAACATCTATAGACTAACCTCTCTTTCCTTTCATCACACATAGAGCTTCTTCTGAAATCTATAGAATTTGTCTTGAGCTCCTAGTGATCTCGTTCCGGCTGACCAAGTGACAAGCTATAGTGAGAACTAGTACTTGTGCATAGAACACCGACGCTTTTAAGTTTGTTATGAACTATTGGGTTGAAAAAAGTAAAGTTGGTAGCCCAAGAGTTGCAGCATTCTTGCTGCAATACTGGCTCTCACCAGCAAGCCACTGGGATTGATATGGATTTCCTTGTCAGACAAGAGTAAAAGGTGAATTTGGCCAGCCATTTCCTGGAAAAGATTGTGCTAGCCAGGATGTCATAAGGAATGACAGATTTTTCTAGTTTGGGTAGGGTGATTGGCCTTGCTAGGCTACCCAAAGGTTTTTATATTTATTAAACTTCAAGGAAGGAAAAACTTGGTATGTGTCTTGTGACATACCTATAGGTTTAGCTCTCCATTGTCGACACCGGTTCATTAGATATATTGGTTATGTTTCCTCCTCTACTTCTTTGAATACTGCTTTCAACCTGAGTAATGATGGACATTGTTCAGTGTCATGATCTTTAGTACAAATGGCGCAGATCTAAACCATGTCTAATGGGAATTCCATTGGCTGTGATTCTTTCAACGACGTGGGCAAAAGATGGCCAATTTTTTTTATGCTAAAGCTTGTTTTTGCTTAGCTTGTAGGATGTCTAGTTGTGTTGTAAGAATGCCCAGGATATCCATTTTAAAATCTTCAAGGAGGTTTCCGATCTCCATCCATGTTACACCTCTACTAGGTGGTTTTATTTCTCTGCTTGTTGGATCTCAGCTAACTACTTTTGTACATGTGCTCCCCCACGAACACCTGATACACAAATGAATAATTTCATCATACTCTTCTTGAGAAATATCCCCTTTTCCCATTAAGTTTAGAGTTTCTACCCATTCCGCTTTCATTCCTTTAATCAATATGTCTTGTCAGACTTCTTTTGGTAGGGCAATGTGTGAATATCTCTGTAAATTATAATTAAATCATTCTACATATTCTTCTAGTGTTTCATTATCTTTTGTAGTCATCTTGAAAATCTCATCTTTCAGTTCCCTAGTTTTACAAAAGTCCTGATATCTTTTAAGGAAAAAGGTTTTCATTTCATCCCAAGAATTGATGGTTCACCCACCTAGACCCATAAACCATCTTAAAGCTGCCCTTTTAAGAGTGGAAGGGAATAATTTCAATTTTTGGAGGTTGGTGGTATAGTCATACCCTCTACAGAGGACATCAAACTCAAACAGGAAAGCATCAAGATGATGTGTGATCATCCCATGGAAGGTTGGGATGTTCTACAAAGGAATAGCCTTCATATGGGCATTGGCCAGCTAGTCAACTATGGGGTATTCTAATGTCGAGGTTTGACCCTAGGGTTATGTTGTGGCCAGCAATAATCCCCCTTCTTATTTAGTGTTATTACTAATACTAAATAAGTGGGGGCCCTGAGTCAAAAAATTTAAAAGATCAATTAGTGCTTGTATTTCTTTTTAATAAAACTTACCATCATAAAAATTAGGAAAATACCCTTTAAAAATCTAAAAAATCTTAAGTTTTATGATAAGGTAGGATAAAATCACTCCTTAAGAAATATCGCAACGCAAAAAGGATAATGCAAACCTCCTTACAAGCGGAATTGTAAGAGTGTGAGATCGCGATGCGAAACTTCATCGCATCACATGCATCAAAGACCACTTACACTGAGAAACCTCAAAATGCCGATATGCGATGGCGCATATCGCAAATCACATTTCGCTGGAAACACATTAACGAATAATTGTCACGCATTATAGTGATATTGCGATAAAATGATAGAGAAATGTAGCAATCTGCGACATAACGATCGGCGATATTGCGAAGCAAATCAAAAAATTGCTTCGTCGCAGATCTTTCGGGCTCATTGTTCGAGAAAGTTTGTTTCCATAAATCAAGACCTGGTTATGTGCTTTAATGCTAATTAATGAGTTAGTTTCCAGTTGTTAATGAAATATGGTTTTGTGCTAATCGAAGAGCCAGTTCATGTAAGATGGTATATTTTATATGTCTTTGACATTTAAAGCTTTCCCGTCACCTTTCCTTATCATCATTCTCACCTCACTTGTAAACTGCAGGAACGAAGAATGAAGAACTATACAAAGCAGTATTCAAGATATTATGGGAAAGAAAGGCAAAGCTCCGAATTCTGAAGACAAAGAAATGACGCCCTTGTATACAGACACCGCCTGTAACAGAGATGCTGGTATGACCACTTGGGAAGGCATGTACAGTCTAATTGAGGAAGAGAATCCCAAAATAATGGAGGTTACAGCTACTACAGGCTCACATGGCTCTACTGAGGCATCTATTACAGAGCTAGCTTGCTCGTTCCTACACTGGATAGCAGTGAGACCAAATATTCTCCCCTACACAGACATGGTTAAATGGTTACTGGACAACACTGACATAAAAAATAGACAATTTAAGACTCAAAATCAAGAACTTATGGAATCATTATTTTCACGAAGTTTAAGCTTTATGTCCACTAACAAAAAGCACGCAGGAGGAAAAAAAATCACACCAAGGAAGCCTGGATCAAGAAACGAAGGCAGTTTCTAAAGCGCTAATTGTGCATCGCTGGGAAAAACTTCTTGAAATGGAAAGCCTATAATTGATCAGTCAACTGTAAGCCCAGAAATTTGTAGGAAAGAACACTAGAGGTAAAAAAGTAAAACTTGAATCCTAAAACCAGTGGTAGTTGCCAGAAATATCTTCAAAATGGTATGTACATAAGTACAACAACTGCAAACAGGCTAGAGCCAAAAGGCTTAAGAAAAGGCAGAATCAATCAAAAGATTAATTAAGTTGAATTGGGATTCTTACTGGGTGTATTTGGTAAAACCACACAGCCAGTGTATGACTCTCAAATTCATTATCAATTTTGTCGAGAAAATGGTACCAGCTCTTGCGGATTTCGTTTTCATAGGAAAGGTAAAGTCTGAAGTCGGCCAACCGACTCTTCTCAAGCAAATGCTGAACGCTTGCGATTTCAAGGAACAGATACAGAAATAGTTAGTTGTTAGTTTTAGATTCAATATTAGTATTAATTTTGCCTTATTTTTGCCTAAAATAAGGACGGTCATTTAAACCGTATCCTACATTTTTGTAACAAGTTATTTTTAGATTTAGTTAGTAGTATTTAAACCGTTCTCATGCATTTAGAGAAGGGTCCTGAAATTTATCAAAAACTTGTCCTTAGAACATGCACTTTTGCACCCTCTGAGGAGGTTTTGATGAATGAATGGAATAGGATTTATTGATATCTACATTTAATATCTGCTACTGATGTTGCACTTATGTACTCTTAGTGGATGTTGTATTAAGAGGAGATAAATCATTATCGCTTGAAGCTCATGAGTAGAACTGGTTATAAATGGTACTTCTATCTCTTAACTATTTCTACCTTTGTGTTAAAGTGATATTCATGTTTAGTTGTTTATATATTAATGTGTGAATGCCTGAGTTATCATTTGGAACTTCTGTACGGTAATAGCTATTTATTTATGCTTAATGTATGAGTAGCTTACTATGCGATATGTTTTTCACAACTATTTCGTCTAACTTTTTATATAAAGTGGTTTATCTCTATTGAGTTCTTTTCTCATAACAATTTAATGATCTTTATTACCAATTTTTATTTTAAATCATTTTAGATCGCATAACGGAAGGATTACACCTCGGGTTAGTGTAGAATTAGATACTTCTTTTTATGAGAATACAATTTCATGTCATTGGATTAGAGTTAGAATTAGAGCATCTCACTTAAGAACTTTTAGAAAGGAAATACCAAATTCTCCACACACACACACATAAATTGGGAAACTGTCCCATATCCCCAGTGAGACCCACTATACCAAACGGAAAAGGAGCTGCTAACCAAGGTCTGGACCGGGTGGGTATCCCCCTTGTTGTAGACCCGATTTTTGGGGCTTTAACAAGTTGTTCATCTGCCATTTGATCAAAGATATGCCAATAATCTTCAGGGATTTCAAGGGGTTCTTCCATAATAAATAGAGAGTTAGCAACCTAAGATGGATTTACAACATTCCCTAGGTCTAGAATCTCAAGAGATCCTTGTTTAGACAGTTGTGGTTCTACTTTAGTAGCCCCACTAGTTTCCCTTTTTCCTTCTTGTAAGTTATAGGATTTTCCCTCTTGTAAAGGATCAAAGTGTAGGCTTATTGTAGCTTGAAAACTCTGTTTTGATCCTCCTACTTGGCTTTGAATCTCCAGATGAGTTGCATATGGTGAGACTTCCACTTGAGGGATAGTAGTAGAACTTTTTCCAAGTATAGCTTGGAATCCTACCAATGCTTAAGAATTTGGTCTTCTTATGATTTTTTCTATAAAGGTCGTTCTCCCAAGATTCATTGATCCTTTTGGTTTCATGAGTTTTGGTGGAGGATTCTACTCTTTCTATATCTTTTTATTTCTAGTCATTCATAAAACAAATTCCTATTTAACCTCTAAGATTTTCCTGTAAAGTGGGTAGGTAAGTAAGAACTTTACTTGCTAGGTATGTAGGTTCTCACCTTCCATTTTTAAAGCCCAGATCTCCTACAACAAAGGAATAAAATTAATCACTTTAAACACTCTCCCCAGCAACGACGCCAAAATGTTGGCTCACTAAGATGTCTTTTTATAGGCAATCTTAATCCCTACATTAGTTGTCAACCCGAGGTAAGTCTTTCTATTCCAAGAGTGCCAACACAGTATGTGTAGTGAAGCTAGAGGTTATCAAATGATGAATCTTTGCAATCATTAAAGGCTAATTCTTCAATTAAATTCCCACAACTCTGCAAAGAACTATTTATGAAATGAATGCTTGCAACACCCTATGTAATTCTATACAACTTGTTCTGAAACCAATTGCAACTGAATGAAAATGAGAATTACACTGAGAATCATTCAAATAAGCTTGAGACTAATCACACTTAATCAAGTAAAGCAACTACACTTATTGAACAACACTACCAATCTATAACAACCTAAATCAATCTGCATTACTCAATTGAACAACATAATAAATGAATAGCAATCAACAATCAGTAATTTGAATGACAATTGGTAAGTGAATGACAACAACCATAAAGGGTTCGTAAATGGTAAACATTATATATTGCAATTCATAGATGTTAATCATTCTTGTCTCTCAAGATCTATGATAACATCTGTTCAATTGAATATCAATCAAGCACACATTCACTCATTCTAATGAAGGTACTACTTAGGTATCTCACAAATTCAATATAAATCTAAGTGAACAACAGTATAAATCAATATCACAAATCTTCAAGGTAAATAAGATAAATAAGCATTAAATCAATTACAAAGACTGAATATAAACTATAACACAAAGGAGCAGTGGAACTTCTTGTGGTTGGGTCCAGAGTTGCTAGAAGCCTCTTCTTAATAAAAACTTAGAATACGAAGATGTATGAAGTGCAACCTTCTTTCATTAACTTTAAAGTAACAGCTGACAGAATCACTGAATTAACAATGTTTTCGCTTAAAAAATGAATAATTACACATTAACAGTGTGAACTTGTATCCAATTTCCTTTTGGCCCTATATAACATAAAAGTGAAACTTGGATAGAAGTGAATCCTCAGGATCAGGAGGCCCTAAGGATTTATCAATATAAAATCTGATCATATGATAAAACGTGAGTATTTAAATTGATCTTCCACTTCCTTGTCTACCCCAAACACCGTGGCTTTTCCCCTTTATGGCCTCGTGTTGTCCTGCCAACTGAACAATTTTTTCCCATTCGCATCCCTGCATACAAAGATAACAAAGAATAAGTTTTTCATACTAAATTTGCCTATTCTATCAACAAATAGTGTCTTCCAACTTTAACTGATATTTTATCCATTTTATTCTATAAACATAGATAATATTATAAGGATGAATGATAAATGAAGCATTAAATGAAGAGAAATCATACATTTTTCATGTTCCAATAGATTTCACCATAAAAAATCAAGAAAAGAGCAGTAACTTTTGCTCAATGGAAGGTAGAGTTGGCATCAACTGATCATATCAACATATAAGTTGGATGAGGGTGTTTTGACAATTCACTAAATATTCATAGTCAATGATTAGGTCTGTCAAGAAATCAATGTCCTTCAGAATAAAAGAACCATCTTTCTGTTGTAAACATATTTCTTGTAGGTAGAATTGTTGGCATTATGTTTCTGGTATGGTTATATGTTACAGATGTTGTACTTGATGGCAACACCCATGGCATGGC
>APFE030501273.1:0-10455 GCA_000404065.3 Pinus taeda | reverse complement strand
AGGATGTCTAAAGACCTATATGGTAGCATAAGACATGTCAAGTTGCAGAGATCCCTGGAGTTTGGCGCCCCAAGATCTAGACAACAACATACCATACTTAGGTGGTATATCAACAACAACTATGTCCATAAGTATGGTCTTAGCAGGGTACTGCACTAGGGAAACACACAAATATTTTATAAGTCCTAAGCACTTAACTTGGCTTGAATCAAAGGAAAACAGGTCCCTGTAAGGTCTAGTGATATCCAAGTTTAGCTTCTCCATAACAGATTTAGGCATAAGATTGTGTGAAGCCCTAGAGTCTAGCATGGCATTATGTAGGATTTTATCGTGGATGTTAAGGCTAATGTAAAAGGGTGGTATCCCTCCTTCCACTAGCTTTCCATTAACATCAAGTCTGAAAATTAACTCAGGTTGATCATCAAATAGGTTAACGAAGTCTTCATTTTCAACGAAGTTTAAAGATTTGCTTATTTGAGATCTGTAAGTTCCATGTTTAACCAGTTCTATTAAAGGAACTGAGATTTTAAGTTTGGCCACCTCTGCTCCCAAATTCAAAGGCAGAGGGGATTTATCTGTTTAAACATTTGAAATCTTAGCACCAGGGTTCTGAGTAGTCTGTTGCTCTTTTTCAGTGTTTGGAGTCTTTTTAATTGGATTTTCTAGTATATTTTCTGGAGATTGTTCCACTGTTTCCTTGAGGGGAATTGAAGTGGAAGGTTGCACATTAGAACATTGGTCATCGGTTACATCTTCAATGGTGGGAATGGGAGGGTTTTGATGTGATCTAGAAAGGATTTGTAGGGTTTTTGTAAATTGAGGGTTCTGATTTACAACTTTTACTTTCTTAGGCTGATTAGGTACTACTTTCTTATTTTGGTCTGGAACGTCAGTATTCTTTTTGCTTCTCAAATTATACTGTTTATGCACTTCGAAGATAACAATAATATCCTTGCTTATAGTCAAAAGATTCTCCAGTTTGAGTCTGTAGCTGTTGAAGCATATATAATTCTTGGTCATCCTGAGGCAAAAATACTGTCTCCTCGTCATATAAACCCATTAAATTAATTTGAGTGTCTAGCTCAGGGTCTTCTTGATGATAAGTTTCAACATAATTCTCTTGGAAAGGAGGCCTAATGTTCTGATCAGGCCAATTTTTACCAGTGTTTTGGTTCTGGTTCTTCCTAAAGTTTGGATTCCTTACTGGAGGAGCCTATTGGTTATCCCAATAAGGTTTCCTCTTAATGACTTCTATCCTATCCATCAATATTTCCATTCCCTTAGCTAAAGCATCCATTTTTTTATCAAAGGGTGAAGTTTCATCTTTCAAGGGTATTCTTCTCTCGTTTCTAACCCTAGCTCTTTTGGGCAGCATATTAGCTTCTATGCTAACTGCAATACATTGCATATCTTCTAGTGTAAGAGGATTCCTTTCTCTAAGTTGAAAAGCCATATTTGTGTCAAATCCATCTGGAGACTTAATCAGGGCTAAGACAGGTGGAGGTCTAAGGTCAAGTGGTATTGCATTATACACATTGTTAAACCTAGTACAATAGTCCTGAACGGTTTCGTTTGGTCCCCTCTTAAGGTTTTCATATTCATAAAGAATTTGAAGAGGGTTCTTTTTCTTCTCCCACCTATTTAAAAATTGCTGGTAAAGAACTTCTCAACTATCAATACTCTGAGGAGGCAAAGATCTAAACCATGTTCTCACCTCTCCAGTTAGAGTTTGGACAAATATTCTCATTTGGACATCTCCTATGTCAATTTCATGCAGTTCAAAATAATCTGTCATTTTCTTAGTGTGTTATTGTGCAGTGTAAGATCCAATGCCATCAAATAAGGTAATTTTACTCTGATAATCTATTGGTAAGGCACCTTGAGGAGCAGGAATCACAAGAGGGGCATATCTGAGTTCCATAGCTCTAAGTTGGACAGGATTGAGAATAGGAGTTGGGGTAACAGGGGGATTTGGGACAACAGGGGGAGTTGGGGTAACAGGGGTAGTGGGTATTTGAAGGGTAGTGATAGGCTGATGGGGGAGTGAAGGTATGGATGGAGATGAGGGATGACATTCAGAAGTGTGGGGAAATGAAGGTGAGCTAAAAGAAGTTGAAGTTGTTTCAGAAAGTTCAGGGATTCTATCAATGGTAAGGGATGACTGAGGGGAGTTTAGAAGGTACTGATCAATTGAAAAGTTCGCTCATTGGACTTCAAGTTCTTTTGTAAATTCTGGATTTGGAACTGTATCCTCAAGTTCACTCTCATACTTGGTTCTAAATATGGAATTGTCAAAATACTCGTCAAAAGTGAGGTCTTCTATGAACAACCACTCAAGAAGGCATGAATTGGATCTGAATAAAGGTCTTGGGCTTGCTGAACTTTCTTGTCTTCTGATTATTCTTGGAATAAGGTTGGGATTGTCAAATACAGGGGGAGGATTTGGATCAGGGTTGGCCCTGGAATAGTGAGTTCTCCCTGAAGCCATATTTCAAGTTTTTTCTAATTATTTTATTTTTTTATGAATTTTTGAAATAACTTCTAATAAACCCTTTAAGATGCTTAAAAATAAAAATTTGAATTTCTCAAAGGTTTATTAAGACTAGGTTTTTGAGTCCCTAGTATGGTCGCCACTATGTTATCACTTAGATGTTTTCCCTAGAAGTTATCAAAGAAGGAATAGTCAGAGGTAACCACAAACCTAATCTCTTAGACTCAGGTTCTAGCCAACCTAAGTCTAGAGAGGGCTCTCTCCTTATAATTTAACTTTGTTTTGGGTAGATTTCAGGCTAGTTATTAGTGCTCATTATGTTTTGTTTTGATTGGGTGGTGGAATTAAGAAAACAGATGGGCAGAGTAAGTTTTCAGGCCATTGGGCTATGGAGTCAATCAAGAGTGGTTTAACTGGATGTGATCAATCACTAAGGTAAGAGTTCATAGGGAAAGCAAGCACAACAAAAATCAAATCTGTAAGTTCAAATGGATGAGGTAGTCCTAACCAGGGCAAAGGGCAATGAAGAATCCTTAACCGAGATTAAGATGAAGAAAGGAAGGATGATCAGTAGCAAAGGGCAATGAAGAATCCTTAACTATGGACCAAAGGGGGGGTAAACTACAAAAGTAAGGGAGAAATTAAGAATTCCTAGACCAAGATAGCTTAGTAGAAAACATATAGAAAGTAGTCAGTTAAAAAAGAGAGCATTTAAGTTAATTCTGAGATATTATTCCTTGTTTAATTTTCAGATTTCGTAAGAGACACATATGAATAATTATAACATGACATGAAAACAATATTTAAACATGAAGAGATAATACTTATTTGGTTCCAATTGTGCACAAGAATCCAGTGAAATTTCCTTAGCTTTATTTCATGATCCAGCAAAACTAGTCCAATCTTGAATACAAAAGCTCCTTAGCTTGATATAAAATGTCTACAGAAATGTATTTTAATTCACCCTAATTACTTCATTTTGTGAAGTATTTATACAAAAAATGTTACAAAATATCTCATAACAATATGATAATTATTATAGGAAACGAAAAATATCTTCAGCACGAAGATAGAGACAGATGGAGAATTGTCTTCTTGTTGTCCCTTTTATTGTGACTGTGCTGGCTGTTGTAATTCGGATTTGGCTCTTTCAGTTGCTTTATAGTTGTGTGCTGGAATCACTTTCTATCTTCTACCTACTGATACTCTTTACCTGTTTTGCTTTGACTCTGTCTTGCCTGTTTACCTGGCAGCCATGTTTTACCATGTAGATTTACTGTAGTAACTTTATAGTAAATCCGTTAGTTTTGTCCACCATTCACTGTCAGGTAATTTCATCCTTATCATTTTTCTGTATATCTCGTCAGCTTCTATATACTTAGTAAAATTTGACCTGCTGGTAAACAAGTGCTTTACCTCATGCTCTATGAAAAATAGATTTTCAAGACTATCATATAATACCTTTCCAGTGGGCAAAGATTTTACCCCTGAAGTACTAGCTTGGCTTCTGGCTAGCTTGTTTAGTCTTTCAATATAATCATCTTGAGTCATCAGCTTGTCATTTATTACCATAGGACTGGGAAGTCCTTTTTCTCTTAAAATACCATACTTTGTCATAAAACTGTTAATATCTGCTTGGATGCTTTGGCACCTTTTCTCCAGATTGAGCATCAAGTTACTTTTGGTGAGAACCTTCTTTATTTTTATGATGGTTGCTATCCTATCATCTATTTCTAGTTCATCAAGCTGGTACCTATTTCTGTTGTTCAAAAATATTATCAATTGGTTAGCCTCTTCAGACTTATCTCCCAATTCTTCCCTTGTCTTGTGGACTGCTTTTGTAGCCACTTTTACTAGTTTAGTCTGTTCAAAAATAACTTGAATAGAAAGCCAAACATCATTGATGGAATCAATGATGTTGGCGAAAAGAATTTCCTTCATGTCTCCCATTGGTTCTTGTAATGTCAAGTCCTTTTCAAGGACTTTTATTCTTCCTCCCATTCTTTGATTCTTCTGAACTTCATCCTTCTGTTGTATATGTGCAATTTTACAATCAGTTTCCAAACTTGACACTTTTTCTCTAAGTTTCTTAAGCTCAATAGCCTGGATGCTCATTTCCTCCATGGCTTTTACCAATTCAGTTGTTTTTTCTGTGGAAGCACCTTTGCTTGTAGATGCCACTGTGCCTGCTGATGTACCTGTAACTGGCAAAGCAGTAGCTGGTGGAATTGTTGGTGCTAATGAAGTAGCCAATGTGGAGGGTACTGCTGTAGAAACTGTAGGAATTACAGTCTAAGGATTGGTGGCCAACTCACTCTGTTTATACTGTATCAAGTTATCAAGCTCTTTTTCAGTTTCTTTCAATTGTTCATTCAGCTTTAGGACTAAGTCCATAAGCTCTCCCTCCTTCTGAGTTTCCAATACGTCCGATGTCTGAGGATGATGCAGGGGAGGAATCTTGAGCTACTTTTTTAGTGCAGCTATGTCATCATTTTTCTTCTTAACAAGCTTTTCTACAGCTTTCACATCTTTGGGATCAAGGCCCAGTTCTATGACTAAGTCCTCTATGGAATTTATTCTAGTACCTTTGGCCTATGAAGAGGTCTTCTCTAACTGGAATTGCGCTGATATATTATTCAATGAATTTTGGAGTTGGTCAACTGCAATTGCCTTATTGGTTAAGGTGGAGTAAACCATTTCTCCAGTATGCTTATGTAATTCTATTTGGTCAATAGGATGGATATCCTTTGCCAAGACTTCAAAGTCTGTTTTCAAATAATCTACAATTGACCTGTCATGTTGTGTAGTGGGCTTCATAAAAGTCATCTGCATTTTGCCCTCTTTCACATCAAAGGCTGACATTAGCCTTGTCTGATTAGTAGGAGACATCTTTAGGTAGTTTGCATAGCTTTGGGCTTTCAATCTTTCATTCCTGGCTTTTATTTCTTTATATCTCTCTCTGATGCCTTGGCTATGGCTAGTAGGAGCCCTGAAGGATGATACTTCCACACTCTGTTGCCTTTCTAGCATTTGAGCCTGTGAGGTGGAAGGTTCTTATGTACCTCTTGAAGGAGTGGTATGCCTGCTTTCTGCACCTGTAGTTCCTGTTGTTTCTTCAGTAAACTCCTGTTATGAAAATCGATTCAACCTTTGCCTCTTAACATAATTTTGGGCACGAGGTCTGTTGGAAGGAGTGGCCTCCTCTCTATCTCTTTTAGGATTCCTCTCCTCATTTAGAGGAGTTTGTAAAATAGGAGAATTGCTCATGATATGTTCTGGTTGAGCAAGTTCTTCTGAAATCTATGGTTGTTCTGATTCCTCTAGCTGCTCTGATGCCTTTAGCTACTCTGATGGTCGCTACTTTTTAGGTTCTTCTTCTGTTGTTTGCCCACTGTGTCCCTGTGAATTTTTTTGAGACTGAGACTCTCCTGGCACCTGTGCAAACGAATCTTCATCAAGTCTTCTTTCTAAATCAATCAATACATTATTAGTAGCAACTTCTGTGTTATCTCAGTCTACCAAAGTGTTTTCCACCCATTCAAGTTGATTAGCATACTGTTCAATTTCAGGAATCATGTGGTGGATGTAAGGAGATAATTTGTTCTCTTGTCTCCTATTACAGATGAAATCTATAGGGTCATAATTCCAGATAAAACTTTGTTTCAGTCTCAGTCTTTGGAGGATTTCCTTTGCTTCCTTTCCTGCTTCCCTACTATTACATATGAAGGGTCCAAGATGATCTTTAATCCTAAGTTGAGCTTTCTTCTTGGCCTTCACAAAGTGCACCACATCTGAATTGATCATTTGTCTGTAGTGCTCTAGAGTAAACAACCTCATAGGGAGGTATCTGGACAGTTTGTAGGGAGCCAGCTCACATCCATATATTCTGAATTCAGTATGGTTTTTGTACAAGTACCAATCCCCCACTCTATATTGTTTGGACAACTATAGGACCCTCCTGATATCTGCACTAATTCTTGGGGGAGGGATTCCTAATAGCATAGTTGCCACTGGATGTACAAAGAGATCTATGAAATCAATATAAGAATATTGAGAGTCATTTATGTGGAATAATGAAGTCCAGAAGACCATTGATCTAGGGTTGCCTCTGGTATCAAGCTTTTGGAGTGTGATTGGGAATTTGTCAGCTTGATAATACAGGCAAAGATGATATAAAACTAAAGAAAATTTGAACACTCTTTCATTATCCAACCTCATGAATTGATCATGCATTTTGTCAGCAATGAACTTAGCATAGTCAAACATGATGGCTGGGGGTTGCCCAAGAGAGTAGATGGACATAAAGGATATGATAATTTCATCAACAAATTCACTTGTAGTCTAGCCTAACACACTGGATATCATTTACGTGATGTTTCAACCAAGATCAGAGAATATAGTCCACAAGTAAAGGGAAGAGTCCTTTGGAATGTAATTTTCTTCCCTAATGAAGGTCTGGTATAACCTAGCAAGTTTGATTGAGGTGAGTGTAGGGTATCTATTAAGCAAATCTCCAACAGAAAGAGGTGTTAGGCTTTGGCTTGGTTGTAATTGCAACATTTCAATTATGGACTCAACAGTGATGGTAAATAATACAGAATGATCAAGGACATCATTGCCCTTTGGTTGGGATTATAGTTCATATGGAAGTAATGGATAATCTGTGGGAAGATATGAACTCTGGGGATTGGTACTTGGGTAAACCTGATTCCCAAAGCCCTATGTAGTCTGCATGGTTCAAGTATTGGTCTTTGTACCTGCAATATAGTTTCAATGGGAATCTTGGACAGAGGTATCTTTAATCTGAAAATCTTTATCTGCTAGTGGGAGATGGTCTAAATCCCTGCGAGGAGTAGAAATGGCCATGACATTCAATGCAATTGGGGCATGTATCCTTGGTTCTTGTGGATTCAAGGACGGGGGCGAAGGGTTTTTAGTGAAATTGGGAAAATTGATCTAATTCAGGGTATTTTGGAGTCACCAGGAAACTTATCTTAATAAATTAGTTAGTAATTGGAAGCAATTTAGTCCATGTTTTGGAATAAAACAGGGTTTCTTAGCAAATTTGGGTAAATACCTGGTTTTTGGCTTTGAATGGAGTAATGGCGACAGTGAACTGTTTGCAGGAAGTGCACGTGACTGAAAGGTGGTCTGGAGTTTCAGCAGCTTCAGTAAGTTGGAAGTTGGATGTAGGTTGATGGTTGCACGTACTCTAGTGTTTGCATGGAGGTCTGAGCAGTTTTTTTCACAATAAAACAAAAAAATAATGAGTTTTTTAGTTTTATTTGTAAATTCAATTATTTTGGCGGGTACACTGGGAAAAGGACACTTGGTGTTAAGCGAGGGATATGACATTTTGTCATTTAGCAAGAGTCGGTAAGCGGAATCATATCGCACTGCTTTTGGGATAAAGTGTTTTTGGGGGGAGGCCGCTCGATGCCATTCATCGGGCGCCACGTAGCGGCAGGGTGAATAGTGAAACCACCCATATTGGGTGGGTAAAGGTCAGCCTTCGAAGGCCGCCCAATATGAGTGTCGACTAGTTGATCAAAGGGGGTTGGATCGCACAGTGAGTAGGGCGATGATTTTGTATGAGGTTTAATTTTGGGGCCTGGCAAGGTTTTTAATGCGTGGAGGGATTGATTAATGAAGGATTATGGAGGTTTAATGACGTCGGGAGCAATTTCTTTGGAGGAGTTGATTATTAATTAATCACGGATTGATTAATTAACCTCTTTTATTCGGTGGTGGGTCATGGTTATTAATTAGTCACTGATCGACTTAATTAATCCCTTAATTATTCACTAATAGACTTTATGTTTCAAACTTTGGAGCGAGATATTAACATATGGGTTTTTAATAAAATATACGGGAAAGGGGTATTTTTTGGGATTTAATAAAATAGAAGTTAATATTAAATGAAGATGGAAAACGAAGTGTGCTAAGTATAATGTGTGTCGATTTTATTTACTTTTCACATAAAACATTATAACTTAGGCTAAATGCGCATTTGTGGGTTTTTGTGGAAAAGGGGTTTGCTTGGGGGTGATTACTTTCCCTACGCAAGTGGTGCTTTTACCTTAGGAAAAGGGATTTTTTAAGGGAAAGTGAATGAATTGAAGGGGGTGAATGTTTGTGAGGGGGCTTTTAGTACTTAGACCGTATAAGTTATTGCGCCGAGGGTCCAGTCCTTCGAGAAGTCAGAGAAATGCTCTGAGCCCCTTTAACTTAAGGTTTGAGTGACTTTTGATTTTGCTTATGGGAAATTAGTAAAATTAAAGGTAAAATTAATGGGGAAATTAATCACTTGACTTTGTGTAAATGCTCAATTATCATCCATATTTTAGCAACTTGATGATGAAGGCACATGATATGATTTTATGTAATCAATCATCATAATTATGCAACAATGCAACTACTTGCCCATCTACTCATCCTACCATTTTTTCTACTCTTTATTAGGGTGCACTTAAGTTAGCAAACCCTTATCAGAACATTTTTCTTTTATTTTACAATAAAAATCTATCTAAGTCTATCCTTATTACATCCAAGGTCTCAGATTAAACCGTTGAGCTCCTTTTATTTACTCTACCTATCTACTTATCTACCAACATTAAACAGTTTGGTCAAATTTTATTCTCTATCTCTAAGCATCAAATTCAAAACATGGAATAACCAAGATTAAACTATTTGATTACCATGAATTGTGGCATGAATAACAAGTTGCACACAATCATTATTATGTAGAAAAGTAAATAGTAGTGGCATTTGGGCTTGCACACTTTCATGGTCTTTTTGTTTTTCCTTGGGGTTCATTTTTTAATGTTTTTTGACCTTTTTTACTCTTTTTGTCCTTTGATTTTTCTTTTAGGACATGGCCTCTTTACATTTTTTAATTTTTTTATTTTTTGAATATGGAAAACATTTGCAGAAAGAAAAGGTATGTACATATTACAGCTTTGACCTCAGCCATTCAAAAATTATAACTCCTATTGGTATAGGGACATAACAATGGCTCCACTTGGGGATGGCATTTCCTGGTGAAATTTCAAGAACCAGTAGATCAATAGCCTTCTGAATTACTGTAATTTTACTCTGCAACTTTTCCCTTTTAATTTGTTTCTCTTTTGTTTAATATTTATGATGGTGAAATTTTTGAAGCTTAGGGCCTTCTCTTCGGGCTTCAACTCCAAAATTACCATCCAATCCACACTAAACTTTGTGAAAAATAAGATATGTACAAGTGATTAGTGAACTCAGTGACTGGGATCTATATAGTGCTTAAGCATTCAACCATTAACTAGTCCTCCTTCTACTTCTGCACCATCCAATTCTTTGAGGAAGTAAGCATCATTACCCCTAAAAGCATAAATGATGTAAGGGCCTTTCCATAGGAAGTAAAACTTCCCATGTTTACCTTTTTCCTCTCTTCTTGAGTCCCATTTCAAAACTTTATCTCCTAGATAGAAATCTTCTGCCTTGGTCCTTTTGTCAAAACCATTCTTGATTATTTCCTACACAACTTGGGATCTGATATACACTTCTTCCCTAGTCTGTTGTAAGTGAATTGTCTGGTTGATCCTCCTTTGAATATCATTTGGCTCAACTTGTGCTTCTTGGAGCAATTTCATCACTGGTGTTCCCAAGCAAGATGGGAAGACAACCTCCATTCCATATACTAGCTAGTAAGGACTGGTGCCAATGGATTTCTTTGTGATCAGCCTGTCTGTCCACAAGGCATTTACTAGCTTCTTATTCCAGGTTTTCTTGTTATCTTCCAACAATTTTTTGATGATATGCACTAAGCTTTTGTTGAAAGCCTCTGCTAGTCCATTTCCTTGGGGATAGTAGGTTGTGTAGTGACCCAGGGTTATGTGGTATTTGTTGCAAAAATCAATCATCCTTTTTTATTTAAAGGCTATTGCATTGTCTGTGATGATCTTGATAGGGCAACTAAACCTGGA
>APFE030501263.1:3614-30082 GCA_000404065.3 Pinus taeda | reverse complement strand
TTTTTATAAAATCTGTCAATCTTTTACTGTCCCATAATCATGTTTGCTATGAGTTATTTCCTGTCTGAGGTTAATGATCAGCGTCTTCAATAGGTTTTGTCAATAGAGGAAAGTTTAGGTGATGTGCTTCTTAAATTCTCTAGAACTTAAGTTCTTCAGTTTTCTCTGTAATTTGATTAAATTCTATCATTGTTTCGATATTTATGGGTTGTATATCCTTTTTCCCCAATGCGGAGGTTTTAAAGCAACATAGATATTCAGAGTGCTAAATAGATGGCAGAAGCGGGCAAAGATGTCATGGAAGCACAAGTTACTGAACAAGGATCATAACCAAACATTTCACTGTATCATTCTTAAGGCTCATATGTACTGCTGTTCCAAAATATTAATGGGAGTTACATATTACGACTCACATAGAAATATCAATGCAATCTCAGGAATAGAAATACGTGCCACAAAATTATAATACTAACCACGTATAATTGTGTGCCACTGATGCGAATCACTAGAATAATGCAAGTCTCATAAATAACATAGCGAGCCACACTGTAATTAATAAGCCAGAGTGGCAGAGTATCAGTGCAAGCCATGAAACTGTGTATCAAATGGGAGCCATGCAATCCATAGAAGAATTGTATAAGACAAAGAAGATGCGAGGGCCACAATAAATCATATATGCCACAGTGAATAAATATGAGAGCCACCAAGTAAATGTGCGGGCCACAGAAGTAGTATACGACTCACAGATAATTGTTGAGGGTTACAGAACTGAACCATTGTATTGAGGAGCGAGTTAGAAAACTGAACCACTCTATTGTTGAGTGAGTTACAGAACCGAATTACTGTATTACAGAACCAAATTGAGCTACATAACAAAATCACTGTTGAAGAGTATTGAACCACTGATTATTAGAACCAAGCCACATTATAAAAGTTATTTGAGACAAATCTTTGAAATATCTTGATTCTATAGGTTCATCCATAAAATCATTTATAAAAGTTATTGAGACAAATCTTTCCGACTTGTGAGTAAAATCTGCATCAACGGTGGGGAAGCACTTGGCTTTCTCTTGAAAGTAGGATGTCATATCCTTGTAAATACCGTTATTAACGAACTCCAGTTTACGAATATGCCTTATATCACAATAAACAAAAGCATCACTGTAAAATCAGAGACTTCTGGAACCTAAAGAATATCTCCAAATGTGCTGGGTTAAAAAAATGATATCATCACATTTGAAATCGATAGGCTTCATAAGCAAGGTGTGCCTTTAGATGTGCATCATATAAAAATCTATTAGATCTAAGATCCATTGAACAACCCAAGGAAAAAATTGATGATTGGACTTGATGGCAAACATACCAAGTAGTGACCTTTTTGCACAGAATTAATAAATTTCCCATAGCAGCCTCAGGAACTATGCTTATTTGAGAACTGTGACAATGATCAGTGACTCAGTTACATGATTTATTGCCTATGGCACGATAAAAAAAGACCTTGGACGGTCATGTTGAATTGAAGAATGGGTGTGTCTGCTAGTATATTGCTTAGTTGATTTTCAATGCAGTTGTGAAATGGATGCATGCTTATCTTTTGGCTGAACATTCTGTAGCAATATAAATATTGGAATATGAATGTGTTGATCGGTCTTTCACAATATGCAAGTTATATTTTCTACCTTTTACTTTGTGGCTGAAGGAGTAATGAGTAGTTATCTTTTGTGGCCTTTTTGTTGAATTGGAAGGTGTATTGGGATCTATGTGAATCGTGCAGCTTGTGATTGGATGTATAATTGCTATTTGAGAATCCAAAATGTATATATACCTGTATGTAACATGCAGTGTGCACTTATTGGTTGGAATTATGGTGGATTACAATGTTGAGGGTAAGTGTAAGCTTTCAAACTTTATAAGGTGTGAAAATATTTCTCGAGGGTGATGTGTGATCATAGCTTGACGTGATGGAGGTTCATTACTTATTTCTTTCTGATAGTCCTGATGCTTGTACAGTCTAAGGTGCATTTAGGCAAAAGTATACAAGGCTTTGTGGTGGTGTTGAGTGTGGTGGCAATAAGCTTAGGTAAATAGTATTTTAGCTATGTAAAGGGGATGTGGGCTTGTATGGAACTCTTTTAATTTGGCGAAAACATGGTAATATACATAAACATGTCTTGATGGCACGATTGTATGGTATTTTTACCCATGTTTATGACGATAATAGACTATATTGGCTTTCTGTTAATTTGGAAAGTGACACCTCAATGCAGCTTTCTTGATTGGGCATTGACCTGGGGATATTTAATAAACATTCATATCTGTTTGTGGCACTCGACACTGTCCTTGAATCAGATGGCATTAACCTGTATGCAGAGTGGGTGTTAAGGTTGGAGTTGGAGGTTACTTTATTGAGCATGACTTGGAGTGTTGAGCTGGCATCCTTTGTATTTTGCAGGCATGCTTTTGACCTTTCTCTGGCCGCTGCTTTTGAATTCTTACCTGATCTTTTCTTGCATGTGTTTTAATGGCCTTGCATTTATGCATATTATTTTGGTGGCCATAATGTTGTGTGTAGTGTGGTGGAAGTCTTTTGTTTTATATCTAATTGTCAAGTCTTTGTTTGATGTTAGTTGGTGGTTCTTTTGAAGCTTAATATGTCAGCGTTTAGGCCAGAAATCTTTGTTTAAGCCTTTGAGACTTGTAATCGCTACTTAGTGTTTTTCGTTTGGCATTTATTCTGCTACAGTCATTGCTCTAAGTGCCCTGAACTTCCTAGCACAGTGCACGTTATATTCGGAGAAGTTTTTGGTGAATGGGTCATTGGTCTTGTCTGTTGTAGTCAAAGTAAGACTTTGTTAACATTAAATTCCCACTTGGGAGCAATTTTGTTGAGTGTTGTATCAAAGTTTTGGATGCTGTTTGAAAAAAATACTCTGCATGCACTGTCTGATTGTGAGGCAAGTAATGTTTTGACTGTAACCTCCTATACTGTGTTGCTTTTTTTTGTGATTTACCGAATGTATGGAAGGCAGAGGGGGAAGGACAGTTAAAGGTCGAGGATGTTATGGTCGAGCCTTTGAGGACATGGACGATACACTAGAATGGTTGTATATTTATCTACAGATGGGAGATTCTGGAATAGTCTGATGACTGGTTTATTTACAGTTTCTATTTGTTAGTTGTGGGTATATTGTGGCTGGTGGAGGCTTCTTCCTGTAAATTCTACCAATAATAACGATGGATGGGGTGATTTTCCCCTTGTTAAGGCTGTTGTAGAGCCACAACTAAAGCAAAATGTTGGAAACACCACCTAAAGTGAGTCAGACTCCATGCCCACAGAGATAAACTTGCAAACTCACATCTTAAGAATCCACCGTTTGGTATTGTTGCAAATATAGGGAACAGTCCACCTCCTGGTTGTTTTGCTTGTTTGGTTGTTTTGCTTGTTTGGTTTGTGAAGTAAATTGGTATTTGAAAAGGAAAAAAGTTGAATTGAAAGTAGATTATATCAACCTATAGTTTAATGTAAACCAGCTTGAATTCAACCAACTCAAATCCATTTTAACCTTACAAGTATGAAGTGTTAAGAGGGATTGAATCTGTGGAGGTATGAACCCTTCCATAGTTTTGCACTCAAAGAGATTTGCATCAAAACGGACCAAATCCCTTGTGAAGTTGATGTTGATAAAGGTCTCGATGGTGATGCTGGGTATATATTGTGAAGTGCTCTCTTGCTTCTTTCTTGCAGTTTCCATTGATCTGCAGATTGTTCAAGCAAATTTGTCAGCATCTTGATGTCTCAATAAAAGTGCCTGTATGACATTTTGATAACTATATCGAGAATGAATAAATCCATCAAAAATATACCTAAATTAGGTTCAAAGTACATCTTAGTAGCAAGAACTGGGCACTGAATGCTTCGACACTTAGATTGGAAATTTCTTTTAATGACTGATGTTATTTGATATCATCAATAAAGGATGAATTGTTGTGCTTATCATTCTAATTATGTCTTCAAGTCAATGGAATTTTCAAACTGATTTTGTGTTGGGATACCCATAAATTAACAATTACCTGATTGGGATTTTGTACATGCAATGTTTATCTTCCATAATTTGTTTGACACTGGATTCGTTAAATCCTCATGTAAATTCCCCAAAAAAATCTTTGGTTGAAGACATTTTATACTCGTTTGGGTGTTTGCAAGTGCACGTTAGTCCTAATTCTTTAGATTTTATTTGCTAATGATTTGGGAAAGTAAAATGTTAAACCAATGTTAGAAATGGTTGCTATTGTCTCTAGGTCTAAAAGGAAGATAGAAATATGAAAATTATCACAAATTTGATTTCATCTTGAGTGTATTTAGGGAAATAGGATATGATGGTATGCAATTTGAGTCTAGTACAATATACACATGTGAATGTATTTTTAGGGAAACCAAGGAAAACAAAGAATGGTATTGCCTATTGCTCTTAATTTCCTATAAACAGGGTGTTCTCTGTCAGATGCATGCAAGTGTATACTGATTGATTCCTAGTATATACTGATTTACGAACCAAAAAAAAAAAAAAAACCTTAATTGATTTCATTCTTCCAAGATTTTAGGGAAAGGAAACAGGGATACTGAAGCATATAGGAAACATAAGCTAAATGTTTTTGCTTGAGATGATGAATACATCAGGATTTGAATTGGTCAAACGTGGGTTCAAATTCACATTTTGCACCTTATTAGGTGCACTTGTTTTACTGCGGCTTGGAGGATCAGTGCTTGCATTGTTGGCAAATAAAGAGAGGATACTTGAGCACACTCCCAAAACAATTGAGGCATATATTCCTTGTAGTTATTTCAATATTTCGTTGATAATTTGTGTATATAGGATGACTGTACAGAAGGTTGAACTCATGACAAAAGCTAGCTATTAGTGAATTATCATCTGCCCAAGATAGTCTAAGTTGAATATTCTTTAAATTTTCTTCTTCACGTTTCAATATGCCATAGACAAGTTCATGTTTGCAAGCCTTTGTCTGAATTATATGATAGGTTTCCGTTCTCTCTCTGTGACGAGGGGACAGCTGAGGTGGAAGTTAGTGTTCTTAGGTTGTGGGTGGTTTCAGTTTCTTTGAGGTTGATAGTGGTTAAGTTTTAAGCCTCATGAAGTAATTGATGATGCATTTTCCATCCATGCTATAAAGGGATTTTCTTTAAATTTACAAGAGGTACATTAACATTTTATATCTTTGTGACATTCGGACAAAGGCAGTTATTAAACAAACCAAAAGCCTACGTTGGCAATCTTGGGCCATAGATTAAAAGGGATCATGAATCCAAGTGTATTCCATAAGTCAAACAAGCTGAATTTTCTGAACACAGTTTGGTGTAGTCAAGAATCTATACCCGCAAGGCGAGTTTACCTCATGTGACTGTTTGAAAGAATCAAAAGTAACTGTATGGGTTTATTTTCCAGTTTTGTATTGTTCCCTCAGTTGGATGATTTTTCAGATTATTGTTTAGACATCTAGTTTCAAATTCAGTTCACAAAAAAAAAAAAAAAAATCATGTTTTTAAATTAAGCTGTAGATTCTCCAAAATTCAGCTCATATTTTCAGTTTACATGAACCAACATCTCATCCTGAACGAATTATGTTGATAACACAATTTAATTTGGATTAAGCTGTAGAATTCATGCAGTAATCAACAACGACCAAGCAGCGCATCAACCCACTATAGCAGGATCTTCAGGTATGGGACAAGGGAATCGTAATGGTCGAACCATTACGTATACTGGAACGTAGGGTTCGATAGATCAGGAATCGCCTGGTGGACCGAGTTAGGGTCCAATGGGACAAGTATAGTCCTGGATCAACTACTTGGGAAAATACAGAGGACGTATGTCAAAGGTACCCTAACCTATGTCAATTTTGAAGAACTTTAAACTGTGTTTAGTATATATTTACTTCACTACAATCAGAGGCTCACAAACATTTTGAATGACTAAGATAAACGTGAAATTTTGCGACATAATATATGTTTAATTTCTGCTGATACATGGATACCAAAACGATATATGTTGTTGATCTTACTAAATTATAGTTATCAAAAGTAAAGTTTTAAACAGTTAAATGATTTTACTTCTGATAGGAATTAAGATATTTAAATCTGTTTTATTTATACATTTCAATATGATCAATGGAATAGAAATCAAGGAGTAAATACATCTTAAATGAAAGTCAAAAGACATGCATGGAATATAACAAAATCTGTTAATACTATAGTGATTTATGTGAATAATACATGAGTTAATTGAATATGCTGATGCACCTCTTACGAATGCCTGGATAAGTGTATGATTGCAGATAATAAACAATTACCGGGATGACCACGTGATGACAGAACCTCAGAGCGATTGGAGCTCAAAGTGATTATATGATAGGGTATTAGCCTAATTCTACTGGGAGGGGTGGAGGTGTTGCCCACCGTTTATCCTCTGAACCCTGGAGTCATGGGAGGACTGTGCGAATCACGCTCCCCTAGACGTGTGATGATGACTGTCGGATGCCTACTGGAAATCAGGTCGGTATAACCGATGCTGTCACCTTAGAGTTTATGAATGGTTAGGTCAGTAAAACCGACGCCATGGCATACTCCAGTAGAGGACGGATAGGATGGGAGCGAAAGAGATTAGGAAGGATAGGATGATTTTAGAATAGCTTGGGAATCTGGATAGGGCAAGACATGTCCATTAAAATCATAAACCTAAAACTCTAAATTTTATAGTCTCTTGGTATTAAAATAATTTTTTTTTAAAAAGACCTAAGAAGGGGGTACTAAATTACTAATTACTATTATAAGTAATCAGATAAGATAAAAACTCTAACTTCGGGACGAAGTTTTCTGAAGGGGGAGTGTATGTAACGACCCATCTATAAACACAAAGAACGCAAACATAATAGCAGGTATACGGTACATGCATATGATAGCTACATATGCATGTGTTGCATACACCGCACTAGTATTTTTATACTAAATTGATTATAAGTGCTAAATACCATGTCCCTTCTGGGAAAATAAGTTCTACTCGTTCGTCAATACCGCGTAATATATGGTTGAATCAAGGGGGAATATATATATATGTATATATAATATGCTCCAGAATATTCATAAAAAGCATATTAATAAAATAAAATAAATATTTAGTATTAATATCAATAATCAATTAATATAAAGTTCTAACTTTATATTAAATCAAATATAAATAAACTTTATGTTTATAAATAAACCTTATATTAAATCAAATATCAATAAACTTTATATTTAAATCAAATATCAATAAACTTTATATTATAAATAAACTTTATATTAAATCAATATATATTAGACAAAAGTATAGATATAACATCATAAAGGACATATAAATTTTATGAAGTTGATAATACGTATAAAAGTTATAAAAACGTTATGACCTCAGAAAACAGAGGATTTGATTTCACCGCTTATGACTCATACTCATGAAGGATAACTGTCACCACGATGGAGGTCGGTGGAATCGCGGTGAGCAGGGCGATCACCGCCACGGAGAGCTACATATAGAGGTAGGCGGAGTTTTAGAAGGGGGAAGACATGGGAGCAGAAACCAGAAGGAGGAATTCTAACGGGAAGTAAATCAGTCATTGGAAGAGCGGTTAAGAAACTCTGAGGTTCTGGGCACGGGGGACAGTGAGCTTCTGTTGGGAAGCTTACTGGATTGAGCAGCAAGGCTCTGCTCAGTCTGGCTGGGTGGAATTGGTCTCTCGGTAATTGGAACAGCATAGCTGTAGACATCTTCGGGTAGCAGTTCAGGTAAGTACATATTTTAAATTCTTTACTGTTTCTGTATATTTCAGTTCTCGGTTCTTACAGGAGGATAGAGTTTGGGGGCACCATAGAGTCTTGATCTATTGTAATCAGCCCTGTAGAGAGGGCTTATATTATATTACTATATATTAATTCTTTCCACTATATTTAAAATATAATTTAATAGTATTGTGTTTTGTTTACTAGGCCTAAGTCCTAGTCATCGGTTAGAGGACTCCCTTGGGAAATTTTAATTATTTTCCCCCAGAGTGCTTCACGCTCGGGACTACCATGAGGATTGAACCTCATTGAGGACTGAAAAGCCACCAAGGTATATTTTAATGTTAAAATAGTATTAGTTCAAATTTATAATAATTAATAGAAAATATTTCAAACTTATTATAATTAAGATATATAAATAAATAAATAGAATTAGCATATATTGAGGATATCAATTCTCGCCTTTAACTTATAAATAAATTAAAATAAGAGGGATCGATGCATAGTCTTCGTCTCTTTTGGAAGTTATCGATATGTTGGCGCGATTAAAGGCAATGTGGGGTCTATGTTTTGTTGTTATTCGAAAATTCTCTTGTTCCCGCAATAGTTTCCGCAATCTATCATTATTCCTGCCTTCACACACTTCTTCCATACATCTTAGCCCTGTAGATGACTTCTATCGCACAGGTACTACTCCGCACAATTGCTTTCTCACACTTGTGGCCAATCATTTTAATTACACAACAATGTCAAATTTCAGTGAATAACAAAATATGTTGACATTGTGCCCAACCATTACACAGATTTTTTCAAGGACAACATAGATCAGGTTATGATTATGGCTTTTAAAGATGAGAAAAATGGTCCAAATTGTCATGTTCCCATGTTGAATACACATATTCATTCTCAACTTGCTAACAACGACATCAAACTATGGCAAGTTAACTACTTATTGACTACTCTGAAGGAATTAGTCTGTAAGCAAGAAAAGGTGAATGATCATATTCCCATAGTACTCTATTGAGACTTCAATTCTATGTCAGGTAGTGTTGTCAACTCGCTTCTATCATTGTCTTGAGCTTTCAAAAATAACAATCCTCTGTAAGCAACTGCACTTGAAGTACTAAGAGTATTAAGGATCCGTCTCCAGTGTTTGTGGATACCTGAGCAACAACCATGAGAGCAACAAAGTTTTCTCTGTAGAATCAAGGTTCAAGTCCAAGGAGAGATAGTAAACAACAATTCTTGTAAGCTAGTAGTTGGGATGATCCATGTGGATATTGGTGGTCATCTACCTATTCCACATAGACCTCCAATCGGTTTCATATGTTTCCTTGTTTATTACAACATTTACTATTTTTAATAGTTTTTCAGGTCCTGAACTTCCGGAGCAGTTTTGACCCCCTAACGACATTTTTTTAGGTCTGCAACAGGCTCGTAGCCATTAGCAAAGGCCTGCCGCAAATCCTGTAGTACTCGAAGAGATATTTCCAATAAGGTATCGTACATGCCAAAAGGAGATAATATGACCAAGCTACGACCTCGTGAAGTTGGCTACCCAACTAACCCCAACAGGGCCCACAAACTCTTAGTGTTCCATCTCTTGGGGTTAGGGTTTTGGTTGTTTAGGGTTTTCCCTTGTTGTTCAATAATAAATAGGCTCTTGAGCCTCATTGTAACATAGTTCAGAGGTATGTAGCCACCACATCTCTTCTCAGAGATAAGCTACCATCGCCCGAGCTAGTTTATTTCCATTATGTTTGTAAGCATATTTCAGTATTTTGATATTAATGAAATGAAATGTTATTTCTGCTGCATCTCTATATTTATGGTTATATATGTACTTTTTTGTGTTCCTTTTTAAGTTTGGATCAGTGGTATCAGAGCGGTCTTCTCTTTCTCTGTTCTTCTTTGCATGTCCCCAATGAGGTCAGGATATAAGGAGTTAGGGCTCGAACTAGTCGAACCTTTGCAAGACCAGCCTCGCAAATCTCAATGGCCTCCCATGGCGAAAGAGAATAAAGATGAGAAGTAGGAGATCCTTTCAAAATCCTGCTCAAAGAAGCCCTCGAGCAACAAAGCAACGCGATGATGGACAACTTTACCCAGATCCTTCAGCGACTACCCAAAGGTGAAGCATCTCCTTCCAGCAGCCACTTTAGAAGCGCCAAACCCTTTAAGGTACAAGTTGACTTTGACATTCCCATTTTTTAACATCATATAGATGCGGATGCCATAGATATATGGTTAAATCTACTAGGAGGATATTTTTATGTTCATGATTTTTCCAACCGGGAAAATATTACTTTTGCACTTCTCAAAGCAACCCCCCACGTCAAGGATTGGTGGGAAATCTACTATGAGAGGAAGGACAAAATTTCACCCTCACTATTTTCAATCGCACCCACTTGGAATTTGTTCTGGGATGCCATCAAGGAGCAGTACTACCCTATCGAGGGCTAAGAGGATAAATACACAAAGTGGACCACGCTGCGACAGGGGAGGGACCAAGACATGTCAGAGTTTACCAATGTTTTTCATACCCTTTGCACGAAATTGGGTATCAAGGATTCTAAGTGACATATGGTACTCAAGTACCACGACTGCCTACACAGGTACATCCAGGATGAGATGGAGTTTCTGGACGTCTCCTCTCTCGACACGGCTTACCGATACACTGTCAAAATTGAGCAAAAAGTTTAAACAGAAGAAGCAAGACTTTGTATCTGTGAATCCGAAGCAAGGGAAAGGCGCCCCCAAACCACAGAGCAAAGGACAAAGCCGAGGCAGGGTGATCTAGGAAAACCCACCAAAGCTGCAAGGAAAGAACAATGCCATGAAGACAAAGAAGAGCATGAGAAAATGGTGTGAGTTCCATAAGAGCTCCACTCACAACACAAGTGAGTGTTGGGCCAAGTAGTCATTGGTGGCCGAGCTGAAGACTTCTGAATCAGACGTATGCTCTGACTCTAAGTTAGAACCCAACAAGGGGAATGGCAAAGGGAAGCAAATCATCGACGCAGAGCCCAGTGCCACCATGGCCATCACCAAGATCTAGAAGAATGAGCCTGAAAATCCAGAGGAGGGGGAACGCCTCTTCCACTCACAGATGTGGGTGAATGATTCTCTGCTGTAGTTCATTGTCGACAGCAGGAACCAAAAGAACCTCGTTTCAACAGAGGTCGTGAAGCAGTTGGGCCTATCGACTACGACACATTTGTAGTCATACACCATGTTGGAAAATTAGAAAGGCAGTAAATATTTTCTCGATCTTGATAATTTCTTGTGATGTTTATTATTATTACAATTATTTATATCTTCTTTCTTTAGTTAATAAAGCAATTACCAAAAGCAACAGCACATAAAACAATGGACATAAGATGTAGGCACATGCTAGGGCAAAACCCCCCTCGAGGGTAAAGTCCAATCAAAGTAATTCTTCCTTTCAACAGTATCCTTTGAGACTCTTCACCCTAGACCAAGACCAGACCTTCCCTCCACACCAAGTCAGCCTCCTGGAGATTGACCTCTTCCCAACAACTTTGATTATGCAACAGCTAATAGCTTCTGACAATAATCCAACTTGGAAGATTTCGTTCTCCCAATCTAGAGCACGAAACGGAGAGAGACCACCACCAAATTTTTTATTTTCCTTGACTCCTTAGACTCAACCAAAATCGCATTCACTTCAGCTTCCCGACAACGGACTTTCCCAGCTACCCACTTCACACTTCTACCCAGCGACAAGATCTTTGCGCTTTTGCCAAGTAGAGAGAATTCAAACTTGATGAGAAGTGATGCTCCAAATGAATTCGTTGTCCTTTCTTTTATAGGCTTCTTGTGGGGTCGAATAGGGTCTTAAGCCGACATGGTGTGGAGGTTCCATAATTCATATTTAACTCAATAATTAACCTTTTTACATGATTCAAAAGCCCAAGAAAGGTCTCTTTAAATGTACAATAATTATATAAACTCTGAATAAATCCTAGAAGTCCTCAATGGGGACTTTGACCTAAAACATGGTGAACCAAGCATGAAACATGTGCTTCAATAAGTCATAATAATAATAATTTTCTTTATTCTTTTGACAAGTACATTACATAATGACTCAAGTACATTATTGAAGACCGAACATAATTACTTTTTCCAACACAACATCAGGTGGTCCGCGTCAACCAGCAGTGCCGCCTTCCCTACAACGTCAAGCCCTTCACATATGAGGTATTGTGTGATGTGGTTCCTCTTGAATTTTGTGATGTATTATTAGGAAAACCATACTTGTGGAAGTGACATGTTGTCTATGAGTCTAGAACATGCTCTGTCATTATTACTTTGGGTAATAAGTTGTATAGGATACCGGAGGTAGCCCCGCCTACAACCATCTCTTTGATCTCTGCAAAGCAATGCTGTGAGATCATTTCATAAACTAGGAGATTTGTTTTCCTTATGATTCGCCCTCAAGGCAAGAAGAAGATCATGGCCACGACTTCCAGACAGGGCTCCTACACACAACAACAACAAACGGACATGGTAGTGGAGTAATACAGGGACATTTTCGCCTCACCTATGGGGGTACCTCTACACTGTCAGGTCAAGCACTCCATCGATCGGACCTCGGGCGCGTCTATACCCAATGGATCGATCTATCGATGCTCTGTTCAAGAGAACGATGAGATCAAGAGGCAGATTCAGGATTTGTTGCAAAAAGGACACATCAGGCGAAGCTCATCACCTTGTGGGAGACTGATTGTATTGGTACAGAATAAGAAGGAGACCTGGAGATTCTATATTGACTATCGGGCGTTGAATAAGATCATTGTTCGGAATAGGTACCCAATCCCACAGATTGTGACCTTTTGGACTAGCTCAAGAGGGCCAAATATTTCAGCAAGATTGACTTGAAGTTTGGTTATCACCAAGTGCCTATCAAACCCTCTGATGTGTGAAAGATTGCCTTCAAATCCAAGGAGGGATTTTTCGAGTGGTTGGTCATGCCTTTCGGGTTGATAAATTCCCCCACAACCTTCATGAGATTGACGTATGACATCTTGCAACCCTTCACCAATGAATTCATGGTGGTGTATTTAGATGACATCCTGATCTTCATCCAAAGTTAGGAAGAGCACCTCCACCACATTCAACAGGTCATCCAAACCCTGCGACAACACAAGTTGTGTGCCAATTTGGATAAATGCACTTTTGACATGACCTAGGTTTAATATCTAGGGTACATCATTGATGAAAAGGGTGTGCATGTGGACATAGCCAAGATACAAGTCATTCAGGATTGGCCATCCACAACCACTCTAACAGAGCTATGAAACTTTCTGGGTCTTGCCAATTTCTATCGCAGGTTCGTGTTGTGGTTCTCTCATATCACTTGGCCTTTAAGTCAAGTCACCAAGGGCGGGGTGAAAACAAAGTTCTTTTGGTTTGAAACCCAACATAAGGTGTTTTCCTAGTTGAAGCATCGCCTCTACTTTGCACCCATGCTCAAATTACCAAACCTGCAGCAACCATTTGAGATTGAGACAAATGACTCTGACTATGTTATTGGTGCAATCCTTACTCAGTAGGGGCATCCAATGGATTACAACAGTGAGACACTTTCAGACATAGTATGAAAGTATCCCACCTATAACAAATAAATGTATTCCATTGTGTAGGCATATTATCAATGGAAGCATTACATTTTGGGGAAGGAAATGGTTATCCACACAGACCATCGACCCTTGCAGTTCATACAGACACAAGGGAAATTGTAGAACAATCGCCATAAAAAATGGTCCACATACCTGCAACCGTTCCATTTGAACGTTAAGTACAAAAAAGGTAGCGCCAATATTGTTGCAGACTGCCTCTACCGACCAGCAATCATGGCGTTGATCATTGTGCTCAACTTCTATGGGCTTGAGACTTCGGGGTGGCCGCATCTTTACAAGAGCGATCCAGAATTCAGCAGCACATACCAGACACTCATGGAAGGTAAGCAAGTTCCAAATTTTCACCTTCAGGATGCACTACTATGCCAACTGGGACACATTTGTGTTCCTTCAAGTAAGAGTGCCAAGATGATTTGGGAGGCACACTATAGTCGAGTCACTGGACGTTTTGGAGTAGAGAAAACAATGGCAGTACTGCAAAAGTATTTTTATTGGCTGAACCTTCTTCAGGATGTTGGGAAGTACATTAGATCCTGCATTGCATGCGTCATTGCCAAACCAACCATCAAGAAGCAAGGCCTATATACTTCTCTTCCTACTCCTCGTCGACCTTAGGAATCCATCTCCATGGATTATATGCTGGGCCTTCCTTCTACTAAGCACGATAATGACTACGTTTTCATGGTCGTCGATAGATTCTCTAAGATGGCCATTATGGCGGCCTGCAAGAAGAGTATCACAGTAGAGGCCACTGATGATCCCTTCTTTGAGCGAATATGGGTACACTTTGGGATCCCACAATCTATTGCCTTGGATAGGGATATTAGATTCCTAAGTGAATTTTGGTCAAGTCTATGGTCGATGCTGGATACCAAACTTACTAAGTCCATGACTTTCCACCCCCAAACTGATGGCCAAATAGAAGTCATCAACGACATGATCGTACACATTCTGCACATGTACAACTCGAAGCATCCACACACATGGGATAAAATCCTCCCCTGTGTCCAACACAACTACAACAAAGTTCTCCATATCTCAATGGACCACAACCCCTTTCAGGTAGGGTTGGGATTTCAACTGTTATGTCCCATTTATGTGGCCATACCATTTGCAACTACTCATTCAAATTTAGATCACGTCCAATCTAAAGCCGACAGGGCTAACAAATTCATTGAGTGCATTCAACACATCCGCCAGTAGGTCCATGATATATTGGATAGATCCAATGCTAAGTACAAGCAGCAACATGATCAACATCGGGTGTTGCATAAGTTTCAGGTGGGCAACAAAGTTTGGCTACCTTTGCAAAAGGAGTGCCTCGTTGGACCCCACCACAAGCTTCACCTGCTCCAATATGGGCCATACACCATCACCAAGGCTATAGGGGACAAGGCCTTCGAGATCAACATTCCACCATTCCTTGTTCAACACCAAGTGTTCAATGTAGACCGCCTTCGGCCATACTTTCCGCCATTGTTGGACACATCCGATATTGCAGAACAACTCACACCAACAAAGCTAAACCCAGACTACATGGAACATGCCACAATTGATCAGATCGTGGACACACAAATCAAGAACACTTGCCAACAAAGGATCTAACTATATCGAGTTTTCAAATCAGGCCAACTCCTTCACCAGGGCAAGTGGTTCACTAGGGACTACGTTCAATAGAAATTTCCTCACCTCATGGAGGCTCTACATGCAATGGGGACCATTTCTTCCTAAGGAGGGAGGACTGATCTAGGTGGATATTGGTGGCCACCCGCCTATTCCACCTAGATCTCCATTTGGTTTCATCTGTTTCCTTGTTTATTGCAACATTTACTATTTTTAGCAGTTTTTCGGGTCCTGGACTTCCAGAGCAATTTTGACCCCCTAAACGACATTATTTTGAGGTTCGCAATAGGATCAAACTCATAGGTAGGGTCCTACAACAAATCATGTAGTACTCAGAGAAATATTTCCAACAAGGTATCGTATGCACCAAACAGAGGTAATATGACCAAGTTACAGCCCCGAGAAGGTGGCTATCCAACTAACCCCAACGAGGCTCACAAACTCTTAGTGTTCCATCTCATGGGGCTAGGGTTTTGGTTGTCTAGGGTTTTTCCTTATTGTTCAATAATAAGTAGGCCCTTTGAGCCTCATTGTAACACAGTTCAAAGGCATGTAGTCGCCACATCTCTTATCAGAGATAAGCTACCATCCCCCAAGCTAGTTTATTTCCATTATGTTTATAAGCATATTTCAATATTTTGATATTAATGAAATGAAGTGTTATCTATGTTGCATCCCCGTATTTATGATTATATATGTAATTTGTTACGTTCATGTTTAAGTTCAGATCATGGGAAGTCTAGGCATGCATCATTTAAGGAGTTTAACCATTACTTTGCGATAAGATTGCATCAGACAAAGAAACTATAGTAGTGCATTCTATAAACAAAGGTTCTAGCCATTATAGCTAGCTCTAAAGATGATATTGTGCCATATTAGAATGGGATATTCCAACAATGGATTACTTTAGGCCTTTCATGTGTTGGTTTATTATGCTTAAGAACGTTTGAACTTTCCATGGTGGGTACTTTAAAAGGATGCCTCATATACATTCAGATTGATCCATGAATGCAGCGTTGACAAGAATAAGTTGAAGTGTCTAAAATAAATGAGGTGGGAGTTTGAGCGGAATTTAGACATCTCTCCACAATCTCTTGTAACTATGGTGCACGTTATACATATTTGGAATGTTGTGTGGGGGGTGTGGAAGTGCGAAGGTGCGGAAATGTGGAGGTGAAAGAGGTGCATAACGAACATGATGCATTAAAAATTAGCCATCTATAAATTCTTCAGCACCGCTGCAACTTCGTTAGTTGCAAGAATTTGCATTCTCGTTTTTTTTGTTTGCATGCAACATGCAACAATAACATAATTGGTGCGGAGGGAATTCATTAACAAACCGATTATTATATTATAGTTTCTATTGTCACGAGGATGAAAGATAGGTGGCACTAAAAGCAATTATAACATATAAACTCCCTCGTAAAGTAAAACCAAACAATTTCAAAGTAATTATATAAATTAAGCTGGTTGTTTGTCATGAAATGCCGAGATTTATCTTTCATGTTATTATATTATGAGAATGGTGAAGTTATTTGTGAGAGAGAAAATGCAAAAGTGATATGGTGCAAAGGTGTAGGAGTTTGGAGGTGTGGGAGGTACGAGAAGACCTCCATGGCTTTAAGAAAATGAATATCCTTAATAACAATAAATAAAGTGAGAAAAACAAGTATTATTGACATGTGCTCAATAAAAAATAGTTGGATAGGAAAACCATTTCGAAGGCAACTTAATTCTGTGGTGGTTTAACCGTGTTACACTGAATAATTTGTTGGTTATGTCACTTCCATCAAATTTGTCACCCATTATTTTTAAATTTTATGACATGTTTAAGTGGATGTAAGAGTAGATGAAGATCTGGAATCTGCACAAAAAATGGAAATATTTTTTAAATTTAATTAATGATATCCATGACTAGAGGAGTGAGTTAAATTTATTTATTTAGTTTAAATATTTTATTTTGGATAAGTTTCTTTTGTTCCTATAAACTCCCTTGTAAAGTAAAATCAACCGATTCCAAGGTAATTATATAAATTAAACTGGTTGCTTGTCATAAAACGATGAGATTTATCTTTCACATTATTATATTATAAGAATAGTGAAGTTATTTGTCAGAGAGAAAATGTGGAAGTGCAGAGTTGCAGAGGTGCAGGAAGACGACTTTAATAAAATGCATATCCTTAAATAAAAATAATGGCCTTCGTGGAATTCATGACTACTTCTTTAACCAATCATCTCCTCAACAAAGTATGAAATTTTAACAATCATCTCTAGAACGAAATATTTCAAACAATAACGATAAGCTCAAACAATTATTTATAAAGTCATCTCTGCAACAAATTATTTCTAACAATAATGATAAGCTCAAGTGGATATTTATAAATCTTTGAATACAACATACATTTGAAAAACTCTAATGTATATATGTTGTGTTATGCTTGTACAATATGAATTATTTGCAAAGTGCTCCAAATAGGATGATTGAGAAAACAAAATTAAACCAAATAATCGGCCACGTTGGGGTTATTGTATTTGCTATTTTATAAGTGGTTCGACAATGAAACAAGATTTACATTAAAAGTTTGAGGTTGAAAGTGCGTTGGAATTGTAATGTTATTATGTGGTTATATGAAGCCTGCTTAAGGAATATTGATAGTTTAGGTAGTAAGAAGGAATACAACTTTTACACCTCCCCATTCTATATAATGTAGACACTATTACACCGACAATGCAACAATATTACTTACTTTTAAATGACCTCTAATGGTATTTTAGGCCCCACACAGTCAACGCTAAACATTCAGCTCCACATTGTAGCAAAAGTCACCTAATGTACATCGTGTTGTTTGGGTCCCACACAGTCAGATAGATTACAATCATCTTCAAACCTACCTGTGTAGATGGGTGGCCAACTACACCTGGAAAATGACACGTAATAAGTTTGACAAGCCTCCTAGACAGATGTATAAATGTAGGATAGTTAAAACTGAATCTATAATTTTGATATTTTGATGGATAGGAAACTAGTAAGCCACTTCCACCATCTTTGATCCGGTTTCCCTCGTGGAAAACCATGATGGTGCACAAACAAAAATGAACTCCGTATGTCAATGTTTATGATATAATAGAAGACCTTAATATATATATATATATATATATATATATATATATATATATATATATATATATATATTTAATAAAATTATTATGATTTAATGTCAATTGATATTCAAAAAGAAGAACCTTATGTCAATGTTTATGATATAATAGAAGACCTTAATATATATATATATATATATATTATATTAATATATATATATATATATATATATATATATTTAATAAAATTATTATGATTTAATTGTCAATTGATATTCAAAATTGTTATTAGTCACTCTTATTTGTAAATGTATGTTTATTCATTATAGATGTTTAAGGAAAACAACACTATCTAAACCAAATGCATAAGTTTTTTTTTACTTTTTTAGAATTAGGTTGAGCCTAGGCTAGGGCCAACCCTAATGTTGAATGGAAGAACGGTATACCCACCTAGAACGAATAAAGTTCGTTATAATAGGTTAAAAACTCCAAAAGACTTGGAATATAAAGATCTCCATTGAGATACAAGAATATATATTAAAATTTATGAATAAGAATGATGTTACAAATGAGAGTGAGGGTTTGCTTATATACCCTAGGTAGGTGTCTCTTCATGGAAGTTCGTGTCCCATTTAGACATATCTCTGTTGAAAATGCAACAAGTTGATGGAGCTTAGTGAAAAGAAGTTTCCTTCACTAAGTGGGCCCACAGGCTATTTTTGGCGCAAAGTCTATTTTTAGACTATGTCTATTTTTAGACATATGGATCATGGTCTATGAGTTGCAGGATGCTAATTGTGGATGATTGGTCATGTTGGTAAAAATAGATGGACCTCTATTTTTAGACATATGGGCGGAGTCTATTTTTAGACTACCAGTCTAAAAATATAAAATCGATTATTAGCTCGTAATAATATTTGACAACAAACATTATCTTATCCTCTTGTAAGCACTTAGTTCGAGCTAAAGATTGGCACATGAACGCCAGAAGGAAAATGCTTTTCCTATGGGTAGTTGAGCTATGCTGATGGACTTCAGTTAGAAACTCAAGTGATTGAGTTGGTGGGTTGATTGAGGAGTTGATGGAGTTGTGTTCGTTGACTAGTTGAACTAGTTGTATTTAGTCTAACTAACAAATACACTAGTGATGAGTGGTGTGAATTAATTATTAATTAATTCACTAATTATTAACTTATAAATCAACTAAAGAATACATCAATTAACTCAGTGCATGGACAGTTCAGTGGAGACAAGTGTTACAGGTGGGTGAAAGGGTGAGACTACTATCAGTTGTGACTATAGCTGTGCATGAGATTTGCACAATCATTGATTGAGATTGCCAATGAGGATTGCGCAGTACAAGCCAAGGGAATTCGAACTTGGATCTGATCTATTCTCAACTTGGATTGCGCAGTAGAGGCAGGCAAACAGTGGAGGAAATTTGAACCCGTGACTTGTTCAGATCTGAGCTGGTTTGTGTGCAGCATGTGGAGATAGTACTGAGTACTTGTGAGGAGTATTGTACTATGTATTGTTACATGTTCTCTATCATTATAATATACAGATAGTTCGGGGTTTTCAGCTGCATGCTTTCCCCATTGCATATTGTGTTGATATGTGTGATTGATGTTTCAATGTGCGCATGCAATTGTTTTTCTAATTCCGCAAATTGATGATCAATGGTAGAGGAGGTTATGTATTATGCATGCATTCCACAAATAGTGTATAATTAGGATAATCTCTGTGAATAAGTGTTATATTATTCAAAATTTCTACAATCTCTTCAGTACTAATTACTAATTAACTAATCATTTTTACAATTATCATCATTATTTATATTTATATTATTTATATATGTTTGATTCATAAAATTGCCTTCCCCTTCAAAAAGCTTTGTCCTCAAAGCTTACTGATGAAAAGGTTTGATATCTTTTTCTGTTCCAAATGTCTTCTTGTCTCGGAACCGTCATCTTCGTTGATACAAGACGATATGATCCTTGGAGTGATAAACAAAATTGTCGAATTGAGAAGGGATTTGACCATCCTAAATAAATCTTTTGTAGGATCTTGCAATTACTGGAAACTTGTGATGAATTTTTTTCACATGATTGGATGGTGCAAACTTTAATATTCTCCGGAACATAAGTTTGTTGTTTATGTTCTTAGTGATATAGGCTTGTAGACTGATTGATGTGTCTATTCTTGTGATTTGGATGTAGATAAGGAGTTTGTCTTTCCCTTATCATGTGTGTGGTAAGATTTAGATTTACTTCAGGTTCTAATGTCATTGGGTTGGTCACAAAATCTCCACCTGGTTTATTCATCATTTGAACTACAACTTCTGAGTACGTCCTTACTTCAATTGGATTTGGATTTGTCTAAACTATGAGATTAATGGGATTTGTGTTTGTTCCCTTTTCTTCGACCTGGACTATTACGTCTAAAGACTTTAATACTTCTTTCGTGAGCAGTTCTTCTAACTTGTTTTTTAATGATTGCTTATCATCCTTAAGTTTCTTAAATTGAGTGAGTAGACTTTGATTATGGTTTCTCAGATGTAAGAGTTCTTTGGTTTCTGATTCATCAACCTTATTTTCAATGTTTTGACTTTTAAGCTTCTCACCTTTTACATCTTTGATTTGTTCTAATAACCTTTGGTTCAGGTCTTTTAAGCACAAATTTTCTTCTTCATTCTCTGATAGAATCTCGTTGAATTTATTCTCAACACATCCCTTTTCTTCTTCTAATTTTTTCTTTCGTTCCTTAGACTTCATTACCTTCACATACAATTTTTGGCTATGGCCCCTTAGACACAAAATTTCCTCATCTTTTTTTGTTAATTTTTGCTCCAATTTTGCAAGTTTTTCCTCTCGTTCTGTCATTTGCATCAGTATATCATCTTGACATTCTTTCGCATTAAATAATTTTCCACATGTTGGGAAACATAATTTGCAATTCTAATGAATCCAAGGATATTCAATGTATGTTATACAAAACAAACATTTAGTCCAAAATAAGGATTGTTACGTGGAACTCATTTTCTGCTCTCTTTTTTCACTACTTCTTTTTCCTTTTATTTTCCCTTTATATGAAATTTGAGAATATAAGAATATATTCTTTTTACTTAATATAAGAATATATTATTTTTACTTCCTTTCCTTTTTTTTTCCAGCTTCATACTTCAATTAACTCTTAAAAAAATTTACCCACACACACACACACACATATATGATGACTTCCTCAAATTCAAGGACTTTTTTATTTGTTAATGGCTTTCTCAAATTCAAGAATTTTTATTTAATTTAGTTTTCGTTTATTATCTTGTATTGTCATGAATCAACATAAAGCCACAATCGATTTGAGTGAGTGGTCACCATTCATTAACCTTCTTGTTGACTGACAAAGTGGTTATTCTTCCCCGTGGTAGCTGGTAAAAATTATACCCTATTAATTTAAAATAACTATATAAAACTAAATATTAAATGTTACAATTGTGACCAATGATCGTGATCTTCCTAGCAGGCAGGGTAAAATGATGACAGTTTAGATGTCTTGATTGACCGTGATTCTAAGTGCGTTGATAGTGACACGGATTAAGATGGCGGTGGTTAAGTAATACAAGTCTTGGCAGATTGTGTATCCACGAAGGTGGCAATGGGAACGAAGAGTATGGAACAGAGTGAGAGTGCTACAAGTATAGCGAGTCAATGAGTCCACGATGGGGCGGCGTATGTTGGCAGAAAACAAGAGGGAATATGGCAGTTGAATCGGAATAGAAAGACAGTTGAGCAGGAATAGAGGACGTGTCTTTAGAATTCGCTGTGTCTGCGGCTGATGGAAGCCGTTGTAATGACTACTACAACCAGATGCAGTGAGCGATGTGTGAGAGGATGGCTACCGTCGTTGCGGCAATCAAGCAATGATCTGGCGGTGTAGCAAAGGCAGTGGTTGGCGTGCTTTGTTTGCGGTAGCTCTGACGATTGTTGGTTGTTGTCTTAGGATGATAACAGTCGCAGAAAACCCCAACACGGTTTTGATGATTTTTTTTTTTTTGTTATATATAACTTGGTTTTATTTTATTTTCTCAAATTTTTTAATATAATTTTATATATATATATGGTCCTTTTTTTCACTATTTTTTTTAATTCTAATTTTTTCTATTTTATTTTTATTTTTGTTTTTTATTTCTTTTTATAGAACTTTTTTCTTTATATATATAATATATATATATATATATATATATATATATATATATATATATATTATCTTCTTTTATAAATATTATGTCTTTTTTATTATATATTTTTAATAATTTTATGGCCAAGGGCCTCTGCAAACAAAATGGAGAATCTCTAATGCTTGGTAGCAAAACGCTTCAAATTGTGGTGACAACAAGGTTGACAGAGACTTAATGGCCAAAGACCGGGATCATACGTGTTCTTTGTGCAATAGTGAACCAGCCAGAGGATCGAACAACTCTGATACCAAATGGAACGAACAAAGTTCGTTATAGCAGGTTAAACACTACGAAAGACTTGGAATATAAAGATCTCCATTGAGATATAAGAATATATATTAAAATGTATGAATAAGAATGATTTTACAAATGAGAGTGGGGGCCTGCTTATATACCCTAGGCATGTGCCTCTTCATGGAAGGTCATGCCCCATTTAGACATACCTCTTCAGTCCTAATTACTAATTAACTAATCATTATTACAATTATCATCATTATTTATATTTATATTTATATTATTTATATATATTTTATTCATAACACCACCAATGTGATGCTATCAGCAAGATTGTGTGAAGCTTGGTCGAGCTTAGTCGAGCTTGTTATCATCGAAATTGTGCATAAGTTTATTTGCAACATGTTTTTATCATATTTTACTTTAACTAAACCAAACTACATTAGCATCCATATGCAAGTTGAGACAATTGTTTGCATCAATTAATTCAAGGTGTTACACTTAATTTCTTGTATTACATCCCAATATATGGCTAGATTCATCTCTACTTGAAAGGATCATTCAATCTTGTAAGTAAGATGGGAAAATGTCTTTAAAAAATATGGAAAGAAGCATGTCACAAGAATCTAGAAATATATCCCCTACATGGAAGCATGAATTGTAACATGACACAAGTTTCAAAACCTCACATTAGTTACTTTCTCAAGTTCAAGTTTCTTTTCAACCAATTTTCACTAGTTGCAACTCTAAAAGACAAGATTCAATGGCAACATATATAATACCCCTCTTTTACTTCATATATAATTCTTGCAAGTTAAATCTAATAATGTAATTGTTTTGACATGTCTCATATTATGAAATATTTTAATGCTATATTTAAAATAATACTTACTATTTAAAAAGTAAATCATAAATTTGTCTACATTGAAAAAAGGATATCGAGGGGTGGGGTGTTTTATTGGCCCGAGGGACCTATAGAAACATCTTGCTTGGGGATTGGGACCTGGATCAAACAATCAAGTAGAGGCATATACACTTCTTCGAGGCTTATCTCTAGCTCATGCTCATAATCTAAATGCTATAATAATTATTAATGACTTTGAGATTGTCCTTCATCGTTGAGTGGTTGGCTCTCTTCCAAAAGATAGTAAATTGAACAATATCTTTAAAAATCAAATCTCTCCTTCCCAAATTCCAAACATGTAAGTTATTTCATGTTCTTCGACAAAATAATCTAAAAGCAAACAATTGGCCAACAAAAGGGCTAGTTTGCACACATGAACGTTGTGGATCAATAGGAAAGAGTCAATATGCCATATCCCCTAATGCTTCCCCTACCCCTTGAATGACTGTGTTAGTTAGAGTTTGTAAAATTCTAGGCGTTTTTTGGAAAGTGTATAGCTTCATGTTCTCCGACAAAATAATCTAGAAGCAAACAATTGGCCAACAATTCGGCTAGTTTGGAAACATGAAAATCGATATGCCTTATTCCCTAATGCTTCCCCTACCCCTTAAATGAGTATGTTTGTTAGATTTTGTAAATTTTTGGGTGTTGTTTGGAAAGTCTACATCTTTAAATATAATAGGTATGCTTTAGATATAGTATTTCTTTTTTAGAGTAATGGAAATTGGGAAGATTTTGTTTTAGTTTTGGTCTTCCATTTAGTTCGTACCTTATTTTGATGTAGTATTGTGCTACAAACACAAAATTTCATTTAATACATAATTCTTATTACAATTAAAAAAAAAAAATACTACTTATAATATCCTCTTCAAATAAATGTATTAAATTAAATCACGTAGAATTGTTCAATTAATTATAGTCATGTTAAATTAAGTATATTGAATTAATTAATATAGAATTATTCAACTAATTGGAAGTAGTTTAAGATAATTGGATAGGATAATTTTAACAAAATTATATTTTTATTTCCTACTCATGGATAGCCCAACTAGTTAAGACCCATAGTGATAATGTGTCATATTTTATTTTGCATCCTTGCTAGCCTTACTCACTATGATTAGTGGACTATCATATTGGGCCAAGAGGGGTTTTTCTTCACAACAACATTAGGTAATCCTCACTAGCAACAATATTTGAAACTTCTAGCTATCAATTTCTCCCTTGATGCTACTCACACACATTTTTATTTATAAAATATTTTACAATTTTTAAAGTTTTCTTACAAAAATTTATTTTCCAATCTTGCATTCACTTTCCCATATATAAACTAGTTTCAAATTTTTACTAGAAACTAATTTAATATTTCATTTGAAATGAAGAAACCTTGCAAAAACCTTAAGGGATGGGTGTTTACCCCATATCAAGTTAATGGAGGAATGTTAATTTAAAAAGTAATTAAAATAACATTTGATTAAGTCAATGATGGGTTTATAGCCTGTGGTATTTGGTGTGATGAAGTCAAAGCTTTACAAGAACACTTTGAACTTAGGTTATTTAAGAATACAAAATCGTATTTGATGTGATAAAGTCAAAACTCCATAAGAAATTCGAACTTAGGTTATCCAAGAATATAAATCACATTATATCAGCTTAAATTAATACTTCGAGCCTTTTAGCCAGTAACATGTTTCTATCTATCTATCTATCTATCTATCTATATATATATATATTATATATATATAATATATATATATATATATATATTATATATATAATATATATAAATATATATATATATATATGCACAACATTGGAAAGTAGAAAAATATTTAAAAGCCTATCAATAAGACTTCAAAACCTCAGTCTATAACATTTTTTATAAGATTAAGTTTAATATTATACAAATAATTTCTTTCATTTGCTCTATATACAATATTGAACAATAAAAAACATTTAAAGTAAAAGGCTAATTAATTTATGGTCAATTATGAATTTAATGTTACAGTCTCGACTTTGGATTAATAACTCATTCATATTTTGCAAGAGATTGACTTCTTTTACCAAAAATATGGCTAGGAGCATGTGTTTTTCTTAAAATGTTACAAGTTCAATTCTAGAAAGGGATTGAGTGTGTACACCTTCATGCACTTTAATAGTCAAATAGTTGCGTGGGAGAAGATCCTTTATTTTACCAAAAAAAAAACTTATACACTAATTCAATATCTAAACTTAATTATAATCTTAAAAGAAAATAATTATTATCAATATTATATATGATCTAGAAAAGAAATAAGTATTTGGGAGCTCTGCAACCCTAGTAGACCCGTGACTCTACCATGACCTAAAATCAATCGTGAACCTGATTTTCTGACGACACTAGTAGCGCTACAAACCAGGGGGACGCCCGATAGGCCAGAAGGACAGAGAAAGCCAGGGGAGGGAGAGATTCCCTCCTACCGAGATGTCGCGGCAGGTGATTTTTGCCATAAACCAAGCACTTAGCCGCAAGCCCAAGAAATGAACCAGATAAATGGCCCTGTCCTTGGGGCGTGGTGGCAGGCTCGTAGCAGGGGAAAATGCCTGCCATGTGCAACAGAGAAATTCAGATTCGTCATCTCGATGAACAAATTGGAAAGATACAGAAGCTTCATGAAGGACCACACGATGATCTGCAAGTTCATAAGAGCGTGGCCAACAGAAAAAGACCTTATCAAGTGGATACAACAAAAATTGCAACCCAAGGGCCATGTCGAACTCAAGCTGGGAGCTAGAGGCTTCTTTACGTAATCTTCTCAAACCTGCAAGATAAAGAAAGGGTATTTGAAAATGGCCCCTATTTCCATTATAATTGTTGGAAATAATACTGAGAGGGGGGGGGGG
>APFE030501255.1:0-42794 GCA_000404065.3 Pinus taeda | reverse complement strand
CTACGTGCACAATAAGTCTAGTTAATTTGATTTATAATTTACCTCCTTAGATTCAATCCTATTAAAGCAGACACCCATCTTGAAAGCAGACCCAGAGACGTAGTCCATCAGGGATGAACTACGTAATCAGTATTTTTTCTAGTATCGCTGTGTTTTTTCTGCTTATTACTTATGTTTACATGTTTCTTATGTTTCAATTCCATCGTAAATTCATTCCTTCATTCAGTTCTCACGGTTAAAGCACCTTAAGTTAACATTGAGTTCACTGATGGCATTAATCAATTCTACTTTAGTTTAATATATGACCATTTCAGATCATATAATTTGGTATCAGAGAAGGTTGCATTTGTAGAATTTTGCCAATTAATGTTAACCAGGTCAAAGTCGCAACATGGATAAGGAACACTTGAGGAGATTGATCCAAATATTGGAAAGCGAAGAGTCACTCATAAGTCGATCATGATAGGATCTGATGCAGGTGAAACTCCAAAAACTTAGATGAGCGAGGAACAATTTCAGAAAGCATTTTTGAGTATGCAGTAGATGTTGGGATAACTATATCAAGATAAGAAGCTGAGAGATGCAACCTCTTCTTCAAAGACATCAAAGAAGGACAAGGGTAAATGCAAGGATGATAAACTTCCTTCACCTCCATCATCTCCATCATCATCATCATCTTCTTCTTCTTCCAGTTCAGATTCTGAAACAGAAAAGAAACCTAAGAAAATTTCTCTTTTGAAACTTGATGTAAAATTTGAGTTACCTATTTATGATGGCAAAATGAATCCTGAAAGGTTAGATAACTAGATTAAGTAGTTAGAAGTGTATTTTCATATTCAAAACATTTCTGACGATAAAACGAAAATTCAGTTAGCTACACTTAGAATGGGGGGAACAAATTTAATCTGGTAGGAAAGTAAAACTCAATTAGATGTAAAACAGAAAGGTAAATTCATCTCTTCATGGTCTAAGTTCTTAAAAGCTCTTAGGTAAAGGGCAGAGTGTTCAAGAGTTTACTCTGGAGTTTAGAAAGAAAGCATTGATGCTTGGTATTTCATTGGATACATGTGAAACTTTATTAAAGTACATCGAAAATTTGCATTCATATTTGCAGCATACATTATTGATGTTTAATCCTGATGACTTTGATGAAGTGTGTGTTCAAGCCATACATATTGAATCAGGTGGTATACCATTCAAGTTTTCACCACAATCATCCAAAGAGTTGGAAATCAAGGATTCCAATGACAACAAGAGGAAGAACAATTCAAAGGTAAAGAAATCAACGAAAACTCAGAAGGAAAGATCTACTTGTTCCCATTTCCAGAGAGTTGGTCATGATGAATCTAGGTGTTTGAAACTTCATCTTGAACATAAGCCAAAGAATAAGGATGAAAATAAAGCAAATGCAACAATCCAACAAGATCTAGGCTCCGATTTAGGTGATGAGAGGAGGATAACTGCCATAGTTTCGACATGTAAAACTTCTGACACTGGTTCAAGTTCTAATACTACTTCATCTTCAAAAAGATAAATCCTTCAAATGAGGATAAAAGAGTTGAACTATTTCACATAAGAATAAATTCTAAGCACACAAAGATAGATACAATGTTTGACAGTGGATCACAAGAAAATTTAATATATGAATATTTAGTTAAGAACTTGGGTTTGGAGACACGAAATCATCCAAAGACCTTACCCATTAGGTTGGCTAAATAATTCAACTCAGATAAATGTCACAAAGCAGTGTCAATTAAAAGTTTCCATTACAGCTAATTACATTAATGAAGTGGACTTAGATGTGGTTCCAGTAGACATATGTGGAGTTGTGCTAGGAAGTCCTTATCTTTATGATCGTGATGTAGTGTTTTATAGGGGAGAGCATAAATATCACCTGAAGAAAGATGGGGTTGAATTTATTATCAGGTAAAATAAAACTAAAACTCACTTGAATTTAGTTGTGCTAATCATATGAAGTGATTATGAAGTTCAAATAAAATATTTGTACACATGTGTGTAAAGGAACAACACAAGAATCGACATGATGTTTGTTCAGGTTGTGAGTCTCAATTTAAATATAGTTTGATCAAGAAGGTAGAAAATTTTCCAGTTCTATTTAAAGAACTCAAACATCTTACTCATAAGCAAGGAATACAACATGAGTTATAGTTGATGTCCAAACCCCCTCTTCCTAAGGCCAGAGTGTATCATTTCAGTCTAAATTTGGGAGTTATAAGTTACAGGGATGTAGGTCAATATTGGGGAAAGTCGGTGTTACATTTCTCTTATAATGTATCACCATTTCATGTTTCAAACAATGTTTAAGCCTCTTTTCAAGTGGAGAGGAAGCCTATTTGTTTTCATGTCAAAGCCTTTTCTAAAGTAGGGTCAAAGTATCTAGTACATAAAAGGGAAACTTATGCGTTAAGGGAAAGTTTTAATCAATAGAGACATCATTTAATCGGTGAGGAAAAATCGATTCAAACAAATCAACAACCACTTCAATACTTTCAAAGTCAAACTAAGTTGCAGTAGTTTTCACACTACAGTTTGATTGGTTTATTGCAGCAAGTTCACTTAGTAATCAGGAATCAGGAAAGTATATCAAGTCAAGTAGTTGGTATGAGGTCAAGAATTCCTTTGAATGTTTATGTTATTCCACAAAATATATTGTTAGTACATGTCAATAGTATTGAACAATATCTTGTAGAGACTATTTTCAAACATGTTCATGAATCACTAATTCATGGTACTTCATGGAAAAAAATCAATTTCCATCTTCATCACAGGTTGTTTAACCATCTTCGCAAGTTGTACATACTATAGATGGATTGAATAGTTTATAGATTCAAAATGTGCTATGATCAGCATCATCAGGGTCATCACTTTCAGGTTTTTGATCGAATGTATTGGTACATCATCAGGGCAAGGCGAAGAGTGAGGGAGTTCAACCCTCACCTACTATCTATCTAGTCAAAATTTTGTGGTCCAAAAAATTTCAAGTGGAGAGGATTGATCTAGGAGGATCTTGTCAGTCTAGCATGAGCGGAGTCTTCAATGGTTCAAAGTCGAAGTGATCTTAAAATGATCATGGTTAATGAGGTCTTGAGCTTTATCAACTTCGCCATTGTTCATCGTCAACATTCAATGTCTGATATCTTCTGCTTCGACAATGATGTCAAATGGTTGATATAGTTTTCATGGTGTTCGAAGGATATGGTACCTGGTTGTCGACATGTGTTTTTCATCAGTTCCGCTAGGGTATGGTTGTTGACATGTGCTTGTCGTCATGTGATGTAGACAAATGTTGCTTTATGAAAAAGTGGTGTGCATGTTTTTTTTTTTAAATGAAAAGATGTAAAACCTAACACCTAAGATTGTGTGATAAAACTTATGTTAAACCGAAGTCCTAGCCCTAAAAATCTAAGGAACAAAACTAAAGTATAAAACCCTAAGTTCTACTCCCATTCGGGCCATGTTACATATCCAAACTATGTAATAAACACAAAACCATTACAAAATGCAGTTAACCATGGGTCCCTAACCGCTGGTCATAACCGCAGCGTGTGAACACCAAGCAGTCATTGCCATTAGACCATGTAGAGATATCAACTATAACTGTCAGGGGTATAAGCCGTTGTCATGTGAGTGATGGAGATAGCGGCAAGGGTGTCGGAGTTGCAGTTAACATTCAGTAGGAACCGAGCATGTGAACGCTGCAGTAAATTGTCAACTGTCAGTAGGTCAACAGAACTGCCAGATCCCTAACCACGGGGTTATCTGCCTGCACACATTTGCTGTCAACATCCTCTGTATGGTTAGCTAATCGCTAACAGTCCTCAAACTACTATAAGGTATCAAAGTGGGGTTTTAATTGTATTTTGGATATTTTGATTACACCTAGGTGGTGAATGTCACTATAGCGACATTAAATCATTAACTAAAACCCTAAATTAACCCTAAAAGTCAGCTTGTGCATTCCTAAACTCATACTAAGGAGTTTGAATGCATATGGAGGGTTATAAATAGAATTTGGCTCATTCAAGAGTAAAATGAATGGTTTTAGAGTTTTGCATGCAGATTCTGGAGGATATAGGAAATTTTGTTTTCAATGTAACAGGAGCATTGGGAGTCAGAATTTGGAATCATGACAGGTGTTTGAAAGCTAATTCATAGAGATTTCTTGTGATAGTGACTAGAAGTGTCTTCATGCACAATCAGTCTGGTTAATTTGCTGTGTAATCGACCTCCTTAGATTCAATCCAAATAAAGTGGACATCCGTCTTGAAAGCGAACCCAGAGATGTAGTCCATCAGGGACGAACTCCGTAATCAATATTGTTGTCTGGTATCGCTGTGTTTTTTTTTTCTTATTACTTCTGTTTACATGTTTCTTATGTTTTTATTCCGTCGTAAATTCATTCCTTCATTTAGTTCTCATGGTTAAAACACCTTAAGTTAACATTCAGTTCACTAATGGAATTAATCAATTTTACTTCAGTTTAATATATGATCATTTCAGATCAATACTGAAAAAAGTGTTGATGCCATGTGCCTACATAATAGTCAAGGAGGATCATATTATCTTCTTCTATCTAAACTTTCGATGACATACTGATTCAAAGATAAATATGCTTGCAACATAAAGATAGGTGATGGTACCCCGAATATTTTTATACAAGTTGCCTTTAATGCAACTTTTTGGAATTTTTGTGGTGGGTTTTTCCAGTCTAATTTCTCTAAAATCCGACAATAATTTATTGAAATCACAATTTTGATGGTAACCCCTGCACAATCCAAGTGCCATAGGAGTTTTTCAGGGTGTTGAATCCATATATAGAGTAAAAAAACCAATTTAAATAACACAAATCAAGATTTTAAATCAAATTTTCTGCCAGATTCCTACACCGGAAAGTCCAAAAAATCGCACTAAAGACAACTCCATTTTTATATAGTTCTGAATGCGAATATATTCCTTAATAAACATTGTCATAAGTGTTTTTTTATTTTACTTCCAGATTTTACATTTTGTCGTGCATAAGTTTTCTTGTCTATTTGCTACTTTGACCTTTTGTTTTTGACTTGTGTTTTGCATTTAATTCATTGAACTTACCTTAATTTTTAACACTCTTTTCCCATCATTTTCTTCTAAAGGCGTTTGATGTTAAGACAAGAATAAAGAAAGATTACTTTTGGTAATATAAAGAATATTTTTTATATGATAATTAGATTTCTTAATAAGAAAACAATAAAAAAATGTGTAAATTTGGGAATGTGAAAAAACAGTAGTAGATTAGATATGCAACAAGACATTTCCAATTAATATAGTTTCATTTAAAAAAAAACCCACTTTACTACCGAGACAACATAATCAGTGAGATTGTGCGCAGTCACAAAAACAAATTGACTAGAGTAAGAAGTTTGCAATTATTTTTTTTTTTTGCTAAGTAAAGACTGAACTATTATATTAAAAAAGAGAAAAAATATTTACAAGAGGTATACACCTCTGAGAGCCATGGAACAGCTCTCTGTCAAGAAATTCTCATTACATCTGATGTTTCTGCTTGTAAGAGCCAGAAAAACAAAACTTCAAAAAGAAATGTCTGGAACAGGAATTGTCCAACCTGGACCAATTACACCAGACTTAGACAGACCAGCAACCCACAAGAAGGATCCGACCCCGAGATCAGAGACCGAGTTTACAAAGCTGCGAAGCTTCAGAGAACAAGCAATCGAACCAGGACTGAACAGAGAAAAAACAAAAAGAAGCGGTTTGCCTGAGTACAGGCTTACCCCAGAAAGGCTGATAGTCATTTGCTGCTGCCCTTTTTCGCTTCAGCCTCGCGTGCCAAAGCTTGTTGCTTCCTTTCTTCAGCTGCCTGGATCGGGTCGGGCTCCCAGGAAACTTCGACTCCAACAGGGACGTCCTCAATGCTGTCATAGCCAGGTGGCAGCTTGAGATAAAGTTTGTAGTCCAGCGAGTCTTCCTCTTCTTCAATTCGCATGCCACTGCCAGGAGAATCCCTCTGAGTCTTCATTGAGCCTTTAGCCGAGGCCATGGGAGCTTTGCGTTTGAGGCTGCGAAGTTCTTTGGCAGCTTCCGCCTGCTCTGCCGAGGGAAAATCAGTGCTGTCACCCTCCATTCGGCTTTGAACCTCTGGGATGTAGGAGGTGTCCTGAGCCTTGGAAGAATTATCAGAGGTGGTGGGCATTTTCTCCCCTGAATCTTGATTACTACTGTCATCCACCTCATCCTCCTCATCGAAGATGACAGTAATGCGAGCTCGGATCACTGGTCTGTTGGTCCGACGATGATAGCAGAGAGTAGCTATTTGGACCACGTTGTCCAAATCCTCGGAAGGCGAAGGCGTTGAGGCACCAGAGGGAGGCGAAGCGCACGCTAAGGGAGCAATCCTCTTCGGGCTGGTCGGTCTTCTCTGTTTTGTGCCGCTGGACTGGCTAGAGTGACCTCCCCTGCGAGGCGACTTATAACCACCGCGAGGAGCCATGAGTGGCGAAGTGAGCTTGACACAACTGAGCAAACAGAAATTGACTGAAATATACCTGCCACCAATTCTGCACCTACCGCAAATCCCCTACACATTCGTCTTAGTAGAGCTCACAATCCTGAACACTGGGCATGAGATGGCGACGCGGATGGGAATTCCCTGAACAATTCCCTGGGCAATCGCAGGATTTCCCTGAACACTTCCCTGGGCAATCGCAGGATTAGAACTGGAGCCGGGTCGCTTACCTGAACAGTAATAAGGAGGCACCATGATAGAAGTTCTGGCCTCAGAGCCTCGGTAATCCGCCTGCCTTAAAGGGCTTTTAATGCCGCTACTTGTACTGGCACCCAAAACGCTATCAAAACCCATGGCCACCACCTGGCGGGAGTGAGAAGCCATGTGGCTTGGGCGTGGGGCGTTAATGCGATTCATGTCAAACCATAACACCCGCATCCGGGTAGAAGTTTGCAATTATTAATGCTCAATGTTATTTTTTTTTCCTTCAATTATTATTATTCTGTGATTTCATGTAGATAATGTAATTACTTTAAGGTGAGGATGACAAAGATTTCAATTACAATTAAAAAAAAATTAATGTTCATTGTTTTTCAATTATTACTTTATGTTCTTATTTAGGTAATGTAATTATGTCAAGGTGAGGATGAGAAAGATTTCAACTACAATTAAAAAAAATAAAAATTCAATTATTAATGTTTATTGTTTTTTTTTTCCAATTATTACTTTTTGTTTTCGCTCTAGGTAATATATTTTCTTCAATGTGAAATGAAAAAGATTTACTTAAGGAGGTGAAAAAATTTCGGTTCTTTAGAGTTCTAAAGTATTCAAGGGACAATCAAACATGTGATTGATATAATATATCTATATATATAATATATATATATATATATATATAGATAGTATTATATATATATTAAATAGAGTTATTGGTGGTTTTTGAACTCCATATTATGTGAACCATGGTATTTATGGGTTATATCAGTTGGACTTGGTGAAATTACTCATGGTTTTTGAACTCCATGTTTATGGAAACCCATGGTATTGACCCATGGTATTCATGAGTTATATTAGTTGAACAATACACTTGAAATTTTATGATTGGTTTTGAGGTAATAAGAAATAATGTTATTGTGCAAATTAATGTATGTAGGTTATTAAATTTTAAAATGAATTTGATAATTTATTACCAAGATCTTACAATATAACTAATTTATAAATATGTATAATAATTTTAGAGTAAATTTGACAACTTATATAAATAAGTAAATAAATAAATAACACTTTAAGTAAATTTTAAAATAGTTAATATTAATTTTCAACAAGATAACTTGTCTATATATTAATTATAGGTTTTCAACTTATCTTTTAATATTTCATGCTTTTAACTTTGAATTATTTTTATCTATTTATAAAATTCTAGGAAAGAGGATTTACATATTCTCCATTTATTATTTTTATGATTTGCTAATATATGTGATATATATTAAATAATTGTAATATTTTATTTTTTATTTTGTATGAGATCTTGTTTATATAACTCTATTTATTTATTTACATTGAATTAAATAAATTTAATTGAAAAACACATAGAGATTTAAATTATATGTATATGTGTATGTATGTGGAGAAAATAAAATATTAAAGTCAAAACACAATCATTTAGGTTTAAATTATACATAATATCTTAACTTTAGTTGAATTTGCTTGTAGAATCTGTATATTAAAGAGGGAGCCATGATTTAAGGGTTTTAACATAAGAATATAGATGTTATAAACTTAAATAAAAGTGATAAGTGGTAATAGACATATTCAATATTCAATTATGACATAAATTTATGATCATATGAGAAAATTATTTGTAAAATTAATATTGCAATAGACATAAAATTGTTTCTAGTCATATATCATCTAGAGGATTTTAGTAACTTTCATACTATTTCAATGTGTTATATATTCTTTATATTGTCATCAATGAAGAATGATAGAGATTTGAAAGGGTGAAGAAGTTATAGTAGTATAATTTGAAATAACCACTTGGTGTTGATATTGATGTCAATTAACGGATAAAAATACAACATATATTCATGGTTATTTGCTAAACCTTGCTTCAAGGACCAATTGTTTTTATGTCCTCTAGGAAATATTAAGATTCATAAAATGGATATAAATGATTTTAAAACATAGTATAAAGGTTGGGAAGAAGCAACTAATGCCCATAGAACGAAGGCATGACTAAAAGGGTAATATTCACATTAGTATTATTTGAATATATTAAACCAATTTATTAATTAACTATAATATTAGATTAAATAAATAACTTTCGTTACTAAAGAAAGAAATTTTGCGTTAATAAAGTACCAGAGTGTGAGTGACAAGTACATTGCACTAGTAACCTAGCTAGTATCAAGAGAAAACTTGTAGGTTATGTAGAACTCACACATGAGAGGATTTAGTAGATCCTTGGGAATCTACTCAGTATTAATAATGCTCGTTTATGAGCATAGTAAAAGAAAAACTCATGCCTATCATTATATACATGTGTGTGAGTCAAATAAGATTGGACAAGTCTTAAGTTGCATTAATAAGTCTCACGTGTCACACAGATAATTGAGCAATTCAAAATGGTGAAGACGCGGGGAAATCGAGGTAAAGGAGGATCATTGCAAGGAACTCCTATGAATAACCCATTACCGTCACCAGAGTTGTCTCTCATCTTGCGTTCCCTGGAAGCAATTAATGAGAATTTAGAGGGTTCCAAACAACTGAGGTGGAAGTGGAACACCTTCCAGCAGGTTTGACAAATCTCAAGGGATCAAGAGGCTCCGATAAAGGACGTCCAATCGAGGATATTAGTAGGGAGCTCCAAAATATTAAGCTCCCAGAGTTTGTTAGAGGTCATGCCAGCGAAGGAGCAAAATCTTGGTCAGAAGGAACAAGAAGATGCTTCGCACTAAGAGATTATACTTCCAATTCAAAAGCTAAAATAACAATATCCCAACTCAGAGATAGTGCTATCAATTGGTGGGGTAACTTAGAGAATTAACTACACCTCACTACAGACGCAATTACCTGGGAGTTATTTGAGGAGAGATTCAGGAAAAAATAACTACTGACATATTATGAAGAACAACAGGTAGGAGCCTTCCATGCTTTGGTACAGGGAAACTACACGGTAGAGGAATATGAGATTAAATTCATGGAATTGGTCAAGTATGTCTCCTACATGGACACTAATCAATGCCAAGAAAATCATTTCATTTATGGATTGAACCCTAAGATTAGAGCAATGGTGTGGATGTGAAAAACATTAGCAATTGCAGAAGCTGTTGAACATGCCTATTACGTTGAAGATAACTTAGAATTAAAAGGTGGAAACAAAACCATTTTTCCACAACAACCAAGGTTTACGGTGAAGACCCCTCGTACCTTCTCCAGGGGAGGAAGTTTGAGGCCACTGCCATATGGAAACAAGGTTGTACCTAGAGCACCAACAGTGGGGATTTCAATGGTTACGAGTGCAACTTCACCCATAGCTTCAACGACTCATGCAAATCAAGGTCATACGCGAGGAGCAATAAGTAGGGGCAGGAGTCTGAGGGGAAGGAACTATTTCCAAAGAAATCCACAACATTTTGTTCAGAGTCTACCACGTATCACTTCTTGGGGATGTGGGGGACCTCATTACCAGCGCAATTGTCCTGAGTTTCAAACTGGTAACAATCGTAGAGAAGGAAAAGCACCAATGGGGATAGAAAGTAGCCACCATCGAATCTATGCAGCAGTTGATAAACAACAAGTTGAACACCAATTTGTCGTGGTAGAAACCTCAGGTATGATAAACAAAGTAAAAGTTCAAATTTTGTTTGATTTTAGTGCTATAGATAGTTTCATTTCACCAGTGGCATTAGAAAAATGTGGGTTGGCAGCCTATGAGCACGATGACTTTAAGAAATTTGAAATGGATTCTTGGATTTGGATAAAACAAGAAGTAGGACCTAGTGTTGACTAATGTCAGGTGAACCTCGGGGTGTGTATAACTAAGTTGAAGGCGTATGTCACAACACTAGGGACATACGATGTAATCATCAGAATGGACTGGCTAGAATCTCATCAATCTTTGGTAGATTCTTTAAAAAAGAAGGTGATTTGTTTAGATGATGAAGGTAGGTCAATTGAGATTTGTGGTATCAAGAGAGGAGTGTCCCTACAATCCATCTCCGTGATGAAGGTAAAATGATGTATTGACAAGGTTGTAAACTATATGTGGCTGAGGTTGTAAGTGACAAAAAAGGACCCTCCTTAGATCAACACCCAATTTTGTCAGAATTTGAGGATGTTTTTCCTAAGGAATTGCCTGGATTACCTCTCGTGAGGGAGATCAATTTCACAATTTACCTAAAGCATGGTGCAAAAACCATCTCCAAGACACCTTACTGGATGACCACTCTAGAACTTTGTGAGTTGTAGATGCAGTTAAAAGAGATTTTAGACTTGGAATTATTAGACCTAATATTTCACCTTAGGGTGCACCCACGATTTTCGTCAAGAAGAAGGATTGTTCCTTAAAGCTATGCGTATTTTATAGGGACTTGAATCAATCCATAACAAATAATAGGTACTCAATACCTAGAATAGATAACCTATTTGATCAAATGAAGGGAGCATCAGTTTTCTCTAAGATCGATCTAGGATCTGGATACCACCAATTGATGATTAAGGAAGATGATATCTCAAAAATAGCATTTCTAACTCGGTTTTGGCACTACAAATTCGTAGTTGTTCTATTTGGTTTGACCAATGCACCAACAATATTCATGAGCCTCATGAATGGTGTGTTTAGGAAGAATTTGGACCAATTTTTCCAAGACTTTCTGGACGATATTCTTGTGTATTCCAAGAATGAAAAGGAGCATGAAGAGCACCTATGGGTTGTATTGACTTGCTTAAGGGAAAATCAATTGTATGAAAAATGTCAAAATGTTCCTTCTTTCGAAAGAAAATTCATTATCTTGGGTACACCATTTCAAGTGAAGGGATTTCAGTTGACCCAGAAAAGGGAAAGGCCGTAATAGATTGGCCAGTACCAAAAAACACTCATGAGGTGCACAGTTTTATGGGGCTAGCAGGTTATTATCGTAGGTTTGTGGAAGGGTTTTTGAGGATTCAAAAACCCATCACCACATTACAATGAAAAGGGGTCAAGTATGAATCGACATATGAATATGACACTGCATTCACTAAACTAAAGAGGTTACTAGCTAGTGCACTGATCCTTTGAGTACCAGACATGGAAAAAGACTTCATTATCTACAATGATGCTTTGAAGCAAGGATTTGGAGTAGCGTTAATGCAAGAAGGTGGAGTAATAGCTTATGCATCTAGAAAATTGAAGAAACATGAAGAGTTTTATGGTACCCATGACTTAGTGTTGGAAAAAATGATGTTGGCTTTGAAACTATGGAGACATTACCTCATTGGGAGAAGCTTTGAGTTAAGAATATATCATAAAATCCTGAAGCACCTCTTCACCAAAAGGGATTTGAATGCTAGAGAGATGCGGTGGAGCGAATTCATGAGTGAATATGATTTTTGGATCTCGTACATTAAGGGAAAGTTGAATGTGGTGGTTGATGCACTAAGAAGGAGGTCACGAACCTTCTCCCTAGTACCCTTGAGGGTTAATTTGAGGGAATGTGTGTTGCAGAAACTCTTTGAAGATAGTTGGTAATTAAAGGTTATATCAACACTACAAAATGGGAAGCAAATAGAACCAAATTTTGAGGGTTATGTCCTTAAACCAGATGGACTATTGAGATTTCAAGGGAGATTGTACATACCTATGGAAGGGGGTACAAGAAGAACCATGCTCGAAGATTCACATAGAGCACTCTATTGTGCACATCATGGAGTGGAGAAGATGTATGCAGACATGAAGAAACTCTTCTTTTGGATAGGCATGAAGCATGGCATAGTCCATTTTGTCACCAAATGTCTTGAATGTTAATGAGTGAAGGCTGATCATCACTGTCCAACAAGACTCCTACAACCACATGACATCCCTATGTCTAAATGGGAGGTCATTTCTATGGATTTTTTTGTGGGTTTTCCGCTCACTTCATAGAGGCACAATGTTATATTGGTTGTAGTTGATAAATTGACCAAAAGTGCCCATTTCATCCCAGTGAGAGACACCTACGATGTTATTATGTGGCACGAGTCTTTATAAGTGAAGCTATTCGACTACATGGGTTACCCACAAAAATCATTTCTAATAGAGACTCTTGATTTACATCTAGGTTTTGGACAAATTTACAGTCAACACTGGGGACTCAGTTGAACCTGAGCACTGCATATCATCCAGAAACATATGGGTAGACTTAAAGAGTAAATCGGGTTATGGAAGACATGCTTAAAATGTACGTCATGAATAATCAAACTCAATGGGAAAGGTACTTACCATTGGTAGAGTTTTCCTATAATAATAGTTACCATAGTTCAATCGGGATGCCTCCTTATCAAGCTCTATATGGGAGGCCATGTAGGATTCCATTGAGTTGGGAAAAGTTGGAGGATTGAGTAATAGTTGGGTTGGGATTAGTTCAAGAAATGGAGGAATAGGTAAGACATATTTGACAAAGGTTAAAGGAAGCACAAGACAGACAAAAGAGTTATGACGATTCATATAGGACTCATCGAATTTATGATTAGGAGGCCAAGCTTTTATTCACATCCAACCCAACAAAATCACTGCTCAGTTTGGGAAAGGGACAAAGTTGTTACCTTGATTTATAGGACCTTTTAGGATAAAGGAGAATATTGGACCAGTTTCCTATCGTCTTGCACTTCCACCCCATTTTCATAAAACTCATGATGTTTTACATGTATCTATTTTATGACATTATGTTTTTGACGAATATCACAAAATGGATTGGAGGGAATTGCAGATCTTGTATGTGGGAACCCTAATGGTCGAACCATTACGCATATTGGACCGTAGGGTTCGACAGCTCAGACATCGCATGGTGGACAAGGTTAAGGTCCAGTGGGATAAGTATAGCCTAAGATCTACTACCTGGGAGGATGCAGAGACTATACGTCGTGACTACCCCTCACGTTTTGAGCATCTGTGATGCCCATTTTGACTTAGATAGCTACCTATGCTAAGGCTCTATTTTAGTTCCATGTTTTTAATTTATGAACGCCATGTAATATTGATCCATTTAGTTGGACAAGTGAAACTACTTATATAAATCATTAGATGGATTAAGTATTGTTGATTGAAATGTTTGATGTATGACCTAATGTACAACTTACTTGGTTACAATTTATCTAGTGTATGACTTATAAGAGTTATTGTTGTTTCATGTATGGCTTAAGTAGATATGATTTATCTAATGAATGAATTATCAAAATTATGATTTATCTAATGTAAGATTTATTTCCATTATGAAGTACAAAATTGACACGTGGATGCTAGACTTAATAACATGATGTTTAAGATCACTTATATATATATATTTTGTTGTTATGTATATGCATGAATGAGAACTAACCTACATATTGGAAAGAACTATATGATAACCAAGATCTACTCTTCCAGCGAGGAATGTTGAGACGTCCAATGACAAATGGTATGATGTACATTGTTCTATTACATTTTGTATCTACTTAATATGCACTCTTATGACACGAGTAAAGTGTAAATGGTAGGTGACTGTTATAAAAAAAAATGATCCCCTCATCAACTTAGAGGGGAAAGACATGATAGCTGAAGCAAAGACCAAGATCAGATGCCTTGTTTCCACACTAACGCTAGCAATACACTGACAACCTTCTTTATAAAGCTTCTTTGTAAGCCTAAGGGAGCATTAGAGACCCTACTAGCTCTAGATGTTAGTTAGGGAACAATGTTAGTGGATCCTAATGAAGTTCTAAAGGTTAAAGGAGCGAATTGACTTATAAATATCTAGATATTTTCTCCAAAATCTACTTAAGAAAAGCAAGGAAACATCTCAAGTTTGACCTATTTGTGGGATTTCCAATCCTAATGAAGGAGGCAAATGGGAAAGAGTTGAAAAGAATGGCAACTTCATTAATTTTACCTTAAGGAACTCATGGAGGAACTTGGCAACCCTAACTCGATTGCTACATAAACAAAGCTAGGGCTATGGTGATAAAGGTCAGATCATTTGAAAGGATAGCTTACTTGATTGTTGAGCATAGTCTCAAATCTAAGCATTAGAAGTTGGTAAGAAGCGAGAGAGGGAGAAGATGGAGGGGTAAGGGAAGGTTGAAGCAACAGATGGTTGTAATCACTCTTCCGACATTAATATAGAACTAGAGTTATACTGTCTACTCCATGGTGTTAGTACTATCATTCGTTTATCTATTTGTCCAATACTTTTTAGCATGAGTAGCTTAGTTATGTGTAACTAGATGTCTTTATGTATTCATGTATTAGTCATCAAGGTTGTACATTGTGATTATGCTTGTTTCTTCTATGTGTAAGAATTGATTTGGAGCTGACTTAGGGGACTTCTACCTAGCTGCATTATGCTCTCCAGCAAATCTAGACGGAGGCTTGAGGTAATCCATCTATTTTTCTTTGATAGCTAGTTAATGTTTATGGACATGCATGTAACTTTGTGACGGTTGTAGATAATATTATAGTCTGCCAAGGGTCCCGGGAAGACCCTTGAGGGTATCTCCATTCTCCATACATTGTGAATTTTATCCTCTGGCAGGATTGGCAACTCCACTGGGGACTATACATCTAGTTCCCAGTTTACTCAGACAATTCTCAGTTTCCTCGTCCTTCTAAGACCTCCCTATACTTCTGCATTCCATTTCTGACCCACCAAAGCCTTGCTGCATTCTGCCTTCATATATTGAGCCTTGAATCTAATCCTAAAAGCCCTATTTTGAGCCCTTTTCCCACACTAACATAGGTTAGCAGACTACACAGTGCTTTATAAAGCTCTGTGTCTACACGAATAAAGCGTTAGTGGACCCAGTAACTCTCTGTGGCCAGTGCTACAGAGTTTTAGTCCCCCAAATCTTGACATATAACTGTGTCTGTAAACTCAAAGGGATGGGAAGCCTTCTCGTGGATTGAAAAGGATCTACAACTGCACTTTGTTAGCAAGATCGATGTCCTTTTTTTGCGTTCTTAAAACATTTTTTATAAAAGAAAAATCCACATTTTTTATTCATTCTTTTGCTTAGCTGGTTAAAATTTTCTTTATTTTGGTTTCAAATGGTTGTTAAGAAAACATTGGAAAGATTTCTGTTGGTTATGCATGTGTTATAATGACTAGGATGTATGAAACAAATATGAATATGTGAAAGACTCACCTGTAGAATGCAACTTGTTTTCATCGAATTGAATATTTTTTAAGCATTGACTTTTGCATGATTTTTATAGTTAGAGTCCCATCACATTTCATATGTCAACTCCCCTACCAAAGACACTAAAAAAGTACACATAAAATTTACCCAAAATCAATCAGTTACTCTTTATTAAGCAAACAAACATTAGTTTAGGCTAGGATCTTGGGATAGGTAGTGTGAGTAAACTGCCCAAGATCAGAAACCAAAACTAGTGTCATTAAAAGAGAGAAAATTCCTTCTGCACTCATACTGCCAGGACCACTCCAGTTAAAGCTAAATATGAGACAACATTGAATTGTAAGTGAAGGTAGACACCTTCGCTTGCAACTCCTTTGGGTATTCTGTGTATTAGGGAACCCTTCAGGGATTTCAGGGCTGAGTCGGGGACTTAGGTATCCTGCCCACACAACGTACTGTCTACGAATATGTCCCCCCCAGTAGTGTCTATGATCTATGGTATCTTTAGTGGCCAAGATTTTAGGGACTTACACAAGGTGACTAGGGCGGGCTGCCCTGATACCTAACACAGATGGACCTACTCTGTCTTCAGTTTTTGGGAGGGTGCTTGTCTTCACAATAGTACTTGGCCCCTCAATCTGAGGTTTGGGCGAAGCTCTAGAGTAACCATAATTGTACATTTGGCCAACCCTCTCTATTATTCATTATGATACTGGGTTTCATCTCCAGTGATTGGTGCTTATCAGACGGGGTCATTTCCCTCTGTTTGCTGATTGATCAACTTATTGTATTTTTTATATTTTTTAGGTACCCGTGTGTTATCATTATTACTTTAACAAATATCACGATAAATTTATTGATAAAAATTAACGGTCACCGTGATCCGGACCTCGACGTCGATTTAAATGATTGTTAGGACTTCCTCCACTCATTTTGGAAGATCTGCTAAGCTCCAGTGAGCCATATTTCCCATCTTCATGAAATCAATCTCCTAGATCTCACACGGAATCTGTTTGGACAACCGACGATTCAAGTTTTCTAGAGGATTTATTTACCGAAGGATTTCTTCTTCCCTTTAACCCTCCACTCACAAATCCGTTGGACCCACTCTTGGTTCTCGTGGCACATGTACTCCCTGTTTCTTTAGTTGGAACATTTCCATCCATGCCGTCGATGACTAATGGGTCATGGAATTTTGTGGACACTTTTGGTCCCCCACCACTTCCCCAGTCGACAGTCACCACTACACCATTGATGGCGAACCCTGCTATCCCATTTGTCCCAGGTACAAACCCTCACATGACACCCTCCACGAGTGGCACCCAACCTATGCTGGGTTCCACCCCTTTAGTGTCAAACTCTATACCTTCGACAAGTGCTACATACAACGCTCCTTATAACGCTCAATATAGCATAGTTAGCGTGGGTCTCCTCAACCAACAATATGGTTGGAATCCATTGTACAGTTCAAACCCCCAGATTCAAGTATCTGGGGCCACTCCCAATATGCATATACTGGTCAGAAACGTAACGGTTCCCCCTCCATTTTCAGGCATGCATGGTCAGTCACTGATTGACATGACTGTTCCTTATGTCAATCAAGGACATATGGTTAGTTCTGTGGCAGGCGAGAATCCTCAAGGAGGTCCCAACCAATCCATGGGGGCACTATACTCACAAATTCAAATGAGTCAAGGGGGCATTGCTTATCCTGAGGCAATTCTATACCCTAACATCACATTCCCCATGGAAATCCACACTACAACACCATACCCCAAGGCAACTACTATACCACACAGCCTATGTATAATATTGGGGCTCAAACAATGGGAGGAACGTAAGGATCCTCAAGTCATATGTCATCGCCTTAGTCCGAGTAGGGGGCACCACAAACTCTGCCTTTCTTGGAAACATTGGATATCCCTGACTTGTATGAACTTAAAAATGGCCCCATCTATCATACCTTACTTTGGCTACCAATCCCACATAAAATACCAACAGACATCCCCAAGTTCGAAGGGAAATAAGGGGAGAATCTGAGCACCCATATCACATCCTATCATCTTTGGTGTGTTTCCAACTCCATGGTGGACGATAGTGTCCAGTTATGTCCTTTTCCCCGCACCCTCACTGGCAACGCAACTAAGTGGTACATTGAGTTACCACATGGGTCAGTAAATACCTTTGACGCTCTAGCAATGGAATTCTTAATACACTTCTAGCTACGCATCCACTATGAGATTCAGAAAGAGCTCCTCACTTCATTACAGCAGGATACCGCCACTAACATCTCTGATCATATACATGAATGGAGACATGGGTAGAGTTTAGTCAAAGCTCCCCTCCCAGATTATCTCTTAGCATACTAGTTCTGCAAGTCCCTACTCCCACAAATCGCTAAAGATGTCACCTTAGGTGGTGCGGTTACAAAATACCAATCCATATGTCATGCCCAACACTTATATTTGATATATTCATAGTCTGGCACACTTTACAACGTAATCCCCAATGCTCCTCGCAACTCCAATATTTCTGCTACTCAGCACCCCGGAGCGCACGTTGATGGGATTATCGACGCAACCTATGGGGATGTTGTAAAACAACTCAGTAGTCACATTTCCCAGATGTCAGTGGACCTCTCTACCAAATTGATTTCTCTTCCTACCACCGTGATAAACACTGTGCAGTCTATGCAAAAACCCAGTGGTAAGAACAAGAAGAATAAGAAAAAGACCGTTCCTTCTAAGGAGCAGTCAACAAAGTAGCAAAACCCAAAGCAGAACACTGCTGTGCCTCTTGACGATGGAAAGGATAAACCCACTAGATTCCCTTGCAAAATCTGTGCTGAAGAACACATGACCTATCACTGCCTACGTCTTCAGGAATGCACAGAGTACAATGCTAAAAAGGATACTGGTAGGACCCTTGTTGTCCTTAATAATCCTTTCCCCGCTCAGCAGTAGCAAAACCTTATTGCAAACCTGTAGAAATTCCACTTGTAGATCACCTGATAATGCAATATACTAAAGCAAAATAATTGATCTACTTCTACAATCAATTCAGTAGAAGCTTAATCAATTTGAGCGACATCAATAAGAACACATATAACTAATATGGAGAAATCAATCACACATAACACAGAAGATATAACCAGGGGAAAACACCAGCCTAAAACCCCATCTTTGTATTATTATACAAGTGGAAATATAATCAGTATTACAAAAAGAATCAACTTAAAATCTATCCTTCTCTATCTACAATACCTCTACTGCTCATAGACAGTCAAAGGCCTCTATCCAACCTTTGGTCTGCCCTCCAAGCCTCCTATTTCATTGTGCAATTTTGATTGGGGTCCAGTGCAGCCACTTGTGTGAATTGGCCTCTTCACATACACTAACCTCTAATCCAAATACACAGTCCCGAAGGAGATAAATCCTCATCATGGATGAGCTTCTTTTATAGGAAAAATATTCATCCAACTGATAGTACACCATCCCTTCTCTGATCTCAACTGGGTCTTTGTCTAAACTGACATGCATGAGTTATCCATGAGTGAATACTAAATTATCTGAAATACAATAGTTACATGCATGCAAGCATTAACTAAAGGAACTCTCATTAATTTAACAAACTATTAAATTAATCTAGCTGGACTTGACTCACTTAACTGAGCTAGCTAATTACAACTCAATATTACAAATCATCCTTATCTCTTTAACTTATGGATAAATTCCTCAATTAATAGATAAACTGTTGCATGTCCTCACATAGACTTCAAGTTTGATTTTCCTTAACTAATTAACTCAAGATGAACTAATTAATTAATTTAAAAACTGCTGTTAATATCAAATTTGAATTTTACTTCCTATTTTTAGTCGATGGATTGACTAAAATAGGAATCCATCCTGAACTACTAAAAATAGAAGCTATTTTTAGCACTTCCATTTTTCATTCCCTGTTGCCTAATCTAGCACTGGTACCCAAACTGCTATTTATAGCAGTGCTATTTTTAACACTTCTATTTTTAGCATTTCTTATTTCCATTTTAAACACTCCCTCTCAACAAGAAAGGCTTCCTCTCGAACCTAATCTTGTACCTTCAGAATGTTCTGCATGCAACACTTCTACCAAGTGTGGTTGCTCCAACAACTCTCAGAACAAAAAAACTCCCAACTGATCTCTCTATTGGGCTAGAAACATACTTTGATGCTGAAGCTCTACCTGCTGCTGACAAGTGCTCCCTCTCTGACCTCTGTACTACTGCAACGTCTCCATGCATCTCGCACCGTTGCACACCTCTTTGTGCCATCCTGCACTAGTGCAACACAATTGTGCCTCTTGCATTGATGCAACCTGCTAGCTCTGTGCTATATTGGGATTCCTGCACTATAGCTCTCTCTTCCACTCCATATGTATTTTTCTCTACCCAATCAGCCAGTCCTGCTACTCCTCATTGGGGCTCCTGTAGCAAAGTTGAATCAAAGAGGTTGGGTACCTCAAGGATCCTACCCGTCCTCCTTGGGATGATCACTCCACATCACCCCACCTCCTACCTGGAGGTATGGCTGCATGTGATCCCTTAGCCCACCTAGCTCAAAGTTTCCCCCTACTGGAGGTCTTTGCATGAGTAGATGTCTCTAATCAATCTCCACTTAGCTTCCCCTGTTGTGGCTGCTCCACAACCTCTTGAAGCTGTTGCACCAATTGTGGCTCCTCCACATTCATGTGAGACTTCTTTTGGTGCTACATGTTGAGAGGAAATATACTCTCCCTCTCAACCACCAAGTCTCCATCAGTTGCCTTGGTGTTCAAGGATTTGCATGCATCTTGAACCTTAAGAGCATACAGGTTCTTGACTATGAACCGATCTGATTCACCTATCTAGTGATGATGTGTCTAAGGAAAACCTTTCCCTTACCGAAGACTACATCATAGCCTCTATCTTCCAGCATCACAATCGACACCAAGTTTCTCTTTAGTCTTGGTACATACTTGACATCGGTAAAGGTAAGGCGAACTCCATGCTCCCTCTAAAAAATAACTGTGCCTACACCTGAGACACTATACTTTTCATCATTACCCATTGCTACGAGTATCTGGAGATCTTTCTCCTCCAAAGTACTGAATAAAATCTTGTCGTCGGTCATGTGGAAAGAAGCTCCACTGTCAAGAAACCAACCACTTCGCACCATGGATGAAACCATGCATGTGAAGAGTGTGAAATCCAACTCGAACTGTGAAGCAAATGCCTCACCTTCAGATCCTTCCCCAGATCCCTTAGTGGATTTCCTCTCTGGACAATTTGTAGCAAAATGGCCCACCTCATGACAATGAAAGCATCACTTTCGATTTGTCAAACTTATTCCCACCATGAGAAGAACTGGATTCAGAAAGAGAAACCTTCTCCTTCCCCTACTTCACCTTACTCGCTAAGGCACAATTTTCTTCATCCTCCATGGATGAATAACCATCTCTGGTGCTTCTTCTTATCTCCTCTTGCATCAAATCTGACCAAAGTCATTCCCAATCTAACAGTTTCTCTCTTCCATTAACAGAGTCCTGGTAGCTATGCTAGCTCTTAGTAAGACCAAGGAGTGCAAGACTTACCATGTCATCATTAGCTGTCACGATCCCTACACTTCCAAGCTCATCTTTGCATGTGGTGAGCTTGTTCAGATACATAGAGATTGTGTCACCCTTTTCACACTTGATCTTTCGAAGTTTGTCCTTCAGTGCCAGCTTCCTCTGATCACTACTATTCTAATAAAAATCTTTCAATGTTTTCCACATCGAAAATGAAGTCTCCTTCCCATGGAGGCTCTAGACAATGTGATCTCGAACTCCCTCTAGGAGGATTCTCCTTGCTCTAGCCACACACTTTTTTCCATTCAACTAGTTGAGTAGCATCAGTCCGCTTTTGGACTTCTTGATTAATGAAGTCCTTTATACCATTATCTTCTAATATTGCCTCCATGCGATCCTTCCAGGCTATATAATTCGAACTTCCATCAAGGGCATATTCAAGTCTCAAACCACTAAATGCCATCAGTGAAATAGATGTGATAAGAACTCAATTCAATATTCAGAAATTACAAACTTCAACTTCTCCCTTCTTGTATACTGTTCTTCCTTGATCATTTGTGCTCTGATACCATGTAGAAATTCCACCTGTAGATCGCCTAATAATGCAATATACTAAAGAAAAATACTTGAAATACTTTTGCAATCAATTCAGCGGAAGCTTAATCAGTTTGAGAACATCAATAATAACACATATAACTGATATGGAGAAATCAATCACACATAACACAGAAGATATAACTAGGGGAAAGCACCAGCCTAAAACCCAATCTCTATATTATCATACAAGTGGAAATATAGCCAATATTAGAAAAAGAATTAGCTCAAAAGCTATCCTGCTCTCTCTGCAATACCTCTGCTGCTCATAGACAGTCAAAGGCCTCTATCCAACCTCTGGTCTGCCTTCCAAGCCTCCTATTTCTTTGCGCAATTTTGATTGGGGTCCAGTGCAGTCACTTGTGTGAATTGGCCTCTTCACACACTCACTAACCTCTGATCCAACTACGTAGTCCTGAAGGATATAAATCATAATCATGGATGAGCTTCCTTTATAGGAAAAATATTCATCCAACTGATAGTACACTATCCCTTCTCTGATCTCAAATGGGTCTTTGTCTGAATTGACATGCATGAGTTATCCATGAGTGAATACTCAGTTATCTGAAATACAATAGTTACATGCATGCAAGCATTAAATAACTGAACTGTCATTAAATTAACAAACTGTTAAATTAATCTAACTGGACTTGACTCAGTGAACTGAGCCAAATAATTACAACTCAATATTACAAGTCATCCTTATCTCTTTAACTGATGGATAAATTCCTCAATTAATAGATAAACTGTTGCATGTCTTCACATAGACTTCAAGTTTCATTTTCCTTAACTAATTAACTCAATATGAATTAATTAATTAATTTACAAACTGCTGTTAATATCAAATTCGAATTTTACTTTCTATTTTTAGTCCAGGGACTAATTAAAATAGTAATCCATCCTGAACTGCTAAAAGTAGAATGCTATTTTTAGCACTTCCATTTTTCATTCCCTATTGCCCAATCCAGCACTGGTACCCAAATTGTTATTTATAGCAGTGCTATTTTTAGCATTTCTTGTTGCCATTTTAAACAAAACCAACCCAAACCCCCAAAAGGGGGCAATGGTCATTTGCAACATCCTTCACCTGGTAAAGGATCTTCTAACATTGACACCTTTGAAATGGTAGATTTACAAACAAGAGCCAAATCCTATGGAGCTCCTATCACTCATGCAGAGGAAACTTCCTCAAGTCAAAGCCCACCACCGCCCAATGATTTTCATATCGAAAGGCCGATTTCTGACCTTGCGATTCGCCGCCCTAAAGGGGTACTTCGACACACAACGCACAATACGTCTGCACGTGCTGCCCAAAACTACAACATTGTAGAAGATTTGGTGCAAGCGCCATCAACTATGTTGGTTCTCGAAGTATTACAAACGTGTCCAACAAAAAGGAAAGCTTTGCTTTCGACTATTGGTGGTATTGATCCACAGGCTTCCATGCTTGCAATTTTCAACATGGAAAAGTGTAAACCTCTCCTTTCCCACCAGCTTGCATTTCAAGTGCAAATTTTTTCGAAAGGTAAAGGTATACATAGAACTGTCATCGACGAAGGTGCTTCTACCTATGTCATGTCGGCTACATGTTGGCTTGCTTTGGGTTCTCCAACCCTATCCCCGCCATCGAATTCCCTTAAAGCTTTCTACGACCACACTTTCATCCAAAAAGGTTACCTAGCTACCTACCCCATTACTTTGTATGGGAAAACAATAACGGTGGACATAGAAGTCGTAGATAAAAAACTCGACTATAATCTCTTGCTGGGTTGCAGTTGGACTATGCCATGAAAACCATTGTATTTATAGTCTTTCGCATCATCCTATTTCGATTGGATGGAAAGTTAGTTATAGTGGACCAACTGTCCTTTTGGCATGCATGATTATTCACCATTACCAAGTGGCTCTGTACCCCTAGTAGGTGGTGTACTGACTCTTACGTCAATATCAGTACTAGTCTACTGAAGGCTTCTTCCCTCATGGGTTGTTTCCCTCTTCAGCCGCTCAAGGTTTCACAAACGGTCAATATGATTTCATCTATTCCTCAGGAACAGACCGAGCCATGGATCCTACCAGCTCCTTCAGAATTGACACATACAGAGAACAAATGCCACTGCCACCAGCTGAATTGGCCTACCAAGCCATTCAATCTGCATCCACATCTCGAGTCACTTTGGTTATGGCCAATGGTACCACTACCCCTCCCATAACTGCTCCTTCTTTCGATCCACTCAATCAAGTCCTACCTACAGATGAAGCTATTCGAGAAATCATGAGTTTAGAAGAGCGACCTTGGGAGGACTCGCACCATTGTGTTGCGATATCTGATTCAGACACGATGCCTCTTCAAATCCTGTCCCCTGACATACCAAAAATCATTTCCTCACCATATACAACTATCCAAACTTTGGAGGCGGAAGGAAACATGGGCAATATTTCAAAGACATTGCTCATCGATATTTCTATCAAGACAGGCATCATGGAAAACATCCAGATTGGAATGGATTGCAATCTTGAGGAAATTGCAAGCTTCACCTTCCTTTTCAAGGAATTCCACGATGTATTCACTTGGTCTTATGAGGAAATTCCTGACATAGATCTGTCTATTTTCAAGCATGAGATCAAGCTTTATGACAATGCTAAACATGTCTGAAAAAGGCTTCAACCAGTCCATCCCCGCAAAATGACAACCTTAAAAATGAAGTAGAAAACTTGTTACATGCTGGTTTTGTCTATCATGTTCCTTTAACGGAATGGGTTTCCAATCTGGTTCCTGTCGATAAAAAACAAGGAACCATTTGCATATGTGTCGACTATAGAGACCTAAATGCCACGTGTCCCAAGGATAAATATCCGACACTGTTCATTGATCAAATCATCGATGACTCTGCCGGTTGTGAATCATTTCCATTCATGGATGGATTCTCATGTTACAACCAAATTGCTATAAAACCCAAAGACCAACACAAAACCACCTTCGTCTGCCCATGGGGCATCTTTTCTTATCGAAAACTCCCATTCGGTTTAAAGAATGCTGGAGAAACTTTTCAAAGAGCCATGGACTATACATTTCATGATATCAGGCATATCATTCAAGCTTACTTGGATGACCTTCTAGCCCATTCCAAGCAACGAATGCAACACCTAAACCATTTAAAAGCCATCTTTCTTAGGTGCCAGATTTAAAACATCTGCCTGAATCCGCATAAATGCATTTTCTTTGTCGAGTCTGGATGCTTACTTGGATTCATTATCTCCGGATAAGGTAAAGGCAATTACTCAATTTCCTGAACCACAATTCATTTTACAGCTCCAACGTTTACAAGGGAAATCAAACCTTTTATGATGGTTCATCATAAACTATGCTGAGTTGACGAAAGGCTTTATGCGCTTACTTAAGAAGGGAGTGCCGTATCTGTGGGATGATCAATCTCAATGATCATTTGATGCATTGAAAAAGGCGCTTATATCAGCCCCACTCCTTAGTGCTCTCGACTATGGCCGCGACTTTCTTATACACCTCGCAGCCTTGCCATCCTTTCTCGGAATGTTCTTGGTTCAAATTCATGATGACCGGAGTGAACATGTGATCTATTATCTGTCCAAAGGCTTAGCTGGGCCCGAACTCAGATATTCACATGCAGAAAAGCTGTCATTGGCAGTCATCTTTGCTGTCAACCTATTTTGACACTACATCCTGCTGCAACAAACTATTGTCATCGCCTTGGAGAATCCCATGAAACATATTTTGTCTCGTCAAGTAATTGGAGGAAAATATTCAAAATGGATAGTAATCCTCCAACAATTTTATTTGGTTTTCACAGTTTCCAAGGCGAAGAACTCCTTAGTCTTCACCGAAATTTTATCGGAACTTCCCATCATAGATCCTAATGAGATAGCCCACGATCATCTTCCAGATGAAGTTGTCTATCTTATCGACACCAATGACCCTTGGTATGTTGACATTCTTGTCTACCTTCAAGCACAACGGTTCCACCCTGAACTATCGACAGGTGACTGTAGTCGCATCCGCTACCAAGCGCAACACTATCTAGTGATTAATGATACATTATATCGTCACGGTGTGGATACAGTTCTTCGAAGTTTCCTCACTCATGAAGAGGTGGAACATGTTTTAAATGACTGCCATGCTAGGGCATGTGGTGATCATCTTTCTAGCATATCTACTGCATAGAAAATCTTGCGCGCAGGCTATTACTGGCCAACCTTGTTCAAAGATTGTGTCAAGGCCATCCAGAAATGCCATCCTTGTCAAATTTTCATAAAGAAAATGCGCACTCTTCTGGCCCTACTGCACTCAGTGATCTCTGTTGGCCCCTTTGCCAAATGGTGGATAGACTTCGTAACCTGTAATCCTGTTTCCTCTGTTGGTCACGACTATATCATAGTAGTTGTGGACTATTTCAGGAAACGGGTTGAAGCCCTTCCCACCTACAGAGCCGATGGAGAAACCGCGGTGCTATTCCTATTAAATCAGGTTATTTGTCATTTTGTTTTACCCCGCACCATCATTACAGACCATGTATCTCATTTCCAGAACCATATGATGTCTGATTTAACATCGTTGCTTATTTTTCGTCAGGATCAATCATCCTCATACTACCCCCAAGCTAATGGTCAAGTAGAGGCCGTCAATGGCATTTTAAAAACCATGATCTGTAGGTTGGTAGGAAATCATAAAACCAATTGGCACCGAATGTTATACTCAATGCTATGGGCATACCAAACTTCAGTAAAACCTGCCACGGGCTTTACACCTTTCCAACTCGCTTATGGCCTGGAAGTAGTTTTACCCATCGAGTGTCAAATCCCTTCCCTACAAATAGATGTTGAACTCCTGCCCGGAACTACTATCGAAGAAGAATGCTTACTATACCTCAGTCAATTGGACGAAACCCATCGAGATGCCGAATTGGCACTCGAGGCTCACAAGCACCAGGTAAAATCCCAATATGACAAAAAGGTCAAGCCTCGTTCTTACTAGGAGGGAGATCTTGTTTTGCTTTATGATTAAAAACATGACCTCTTGTGGGCAGGAACACTTCAACCCTTATGGCTAGGTCTCTATGTCGTCAAGAAAGTCCTCTCAAAAGGGGCATATGAACTTCAGGACTGGGAAGGAGTCTCGCTCGTCGAGCCCAGAAATGGGCTCTATTTGAAGAGGTATTATGCCTAGTATTGCACTGGGGATGTGCTTTGTAATTTTATGTATATATAAGTTTTGCTTCCTTTTTTGGTGTGATTGGATTGTTTTGATATTTATTGGAGTACTTTTCTCATACATCCTTCTCGCAATACAGATGTCTTCGTTACCCTTAGCATAAGTAGGATACGTGGATGGTTCCAGTCGTCAAACACAACAGATCCCATCAACTGCTTGGGTCATCTACACACCTGAGTTAGAACTATTTTGTTCCAGAGGAGTCTTTCTTGGTACCGCCACCAACAATATTGCCAAGTACATGTCTGCAATTTCACTTCTCACACAAGCATCATCAAGGGACATCTCCAATCTGGTAGTTATGTTAGACTCCCAGCTAGTTGTTATGCAAATGACAAATCATTATCACATTCGTAATCCAACCTTGTTACATCATTATTTAAGGGTACGACTCCTAGAATGTCAATTTGAAATAATCACATATGAACGCATTCCTAGAGAATTTAATGCGGTTGCTGATTCATTAGCTAACTATGTATTAGATTGGCATCTGTCTCATTCACTATAGAAGCATGCATGAAAATTAAAAATTTACTGAGTTAAAATTTTTACGAAAACATTTAAAAAGCATTTACGCCATCAAACTACCAAAATGTTTGTATATATATATATATATATATCAAAATCAGCCTTTTACATCAAAACATTCCAAAACTTGGATGCTTTAAGTACAAAATGGCACTAATCCCAACTACAAAACACCCATTGGCTATGCCAAAACACCTGCTAAAAAGAGCCCACTATTTCCTAAAATTCTAAAAACCCTCTAGCTGTCCTCTTGAAGAGGAACCAGAAACCACTCAGGTACACTAAACTGTGTGCCCACTTGCATATGAGTGGAATGTCCCTCATAGGAAGGAGGGGGGGGGTGGAGACCCATTCTCAAGCCCTCTAGGTTCCTCAGAACCTCGCGAAGACTGTCGGCATCACCCCCCCCCATCTGGTAGTTGGCCTCCTTGTCACATATGGTGGGGTTCGCCTGCAGGTCGTAATGGTGCCACATCTATGTTAAGCATAAAGGTTCATGTCAGTACTTATTACGCCTATAAAAACATTACATAAACATCAAAAACAAAAAAATACTTGAATTACTTTCAAAAATCATTCGCACCTTGAGGACCCCAGTTGGTCCCAAGCGGAAACATCAAGTCAATGTCGCCGTTGAAGTCCATGCCCTCATAAGCATAGTCATCAATCATCACAATTTGGCCACGAAGCCACTGGAAAAAATATTCTTCTAAGAAATGTCGGATTAGTCCTCCTCATTTGCAAGGATTGAGTGATGACCATTGCCCCTGTCTCAGCTCCCTCTGATCAAAGGGACCTGAGCTCATCCTTGGGTGTATAACAGGTACCCTCTTGAGAATGAATGAAACTATGAGAGTACCATACCCAAAACTATGTTGGGTTCGAGTCTTGCATGCCGTTAACTCTGCCTTAAACTGGTGAAGCAATGCTTCACACCAGTTGAACATCTTTGGCTGGAGACAGTCAACTGAAAGCAACAATTGGGCCTTTGTTGCAACGTGGGGACTCTTTGACCCCACCAAATGCACAATCAACCATAAAATGGCCCTCATAGACTTGGACCTTATCCTCTTTATGGGGACTCTATTGCTGACAAGTCCACTCTCAGGGATGTAGTAGGATTACACCCTCTCTAGGATAGATCGTGGATCTGGCCTTCCCTCGGTGAGGTTTGCCTGTGACCCATGGCATGATAGGCCAGTTAAAAATTATATGTCATCACGGTCAATAGCCAACTCATGATTTGCAATCCTGAATACTTGCTCGTGTTCATCCCAGTGTTGGATAATCCATCTCAATAAATCCTCCTACCCTTTCATCAGCTCGAAATTTGCAAACTTTAGTAAACCACAGTGACACAAAGGAAGTATGCATGCTGGATCATTTTGCATCAGCAATTCCTGGCTATCATGGGCCCATTCTCTCCATAGGCTAGTCATTATGGCCTCAAACCTGCACAAAATAACCCTAAAATCAGTCAAAATGGGGCAATATAGCTTTAGGAATCAATGCATGAGGTTATAAACTATTCCCTTAAGACCTAGCGCCCCCCCAGTGGTACACAGGGAGGATTAATGGCCTCCATCAGGTCATATAGCACGTTTAACGCTCCCTACAGGCCTGCCAGAGGGCATTAGTGCGCAAATACTGCTTTAGGGCACCTCAGATCTGCAATATTCCACCTCATAAATTGATAAGAAAGGTTAAGAAATGTATAGAGCAAGGTTTTAGCCTCTACATGGGACTGACGGCATGTCGAATGGTTGCCCGGATCTCTTGCAATGGTCCATGAAAAATCTGCTCCTCTTTGGCTCCAAAACGCTCTCACAATTCTCAAATAGTGAAAATAATGCCTGTGAAAGCTCAAAATACTTACTTATATTTATTTTTGGAGACATGATTTTTTGAAATCATCAAAGAGGCAATAGTACATTCCCCATGATTTTTTATCATGCATGAACCCATATGGATAGGAATTGTTGCTTTTTTAATACTTTTTTCGGCTTTTGATGAAAGTACCCTCAGGAGTGAAAAGCAGTAAAAGCTACATGCAATTCTCAAAAGAGCCCTTTTCTTTTATGGGATATTTTCTCGCTCTCAAAAACTGAAAAATCCCCGAATTTGTCATTTTTGGGCTCGTTAAACACATGCGACGATAGTCTGAGCAACTCTCTTTTGCTCTTTTTCTAGCTCATTAAACTAAAAAGGATCATTAGAGCATTCTTTTTAGGCACTTTTTTCTCGCTCATAAAACTGAAAAAATCCCGAGTTTTTTCTTTAGGCTTGTTAAATATTTATAAGGATGAACCAAGCATTCTTTTAGGTAATTTTCTTGGTCATTAAACTAAAAATTCCCGAGTTTTTGTCATCTGGATTGTTAAAAATCTATAGCAGCAACCAGAGCACTTACTTTTTTGGGACCATTTCTCGCTCTCAAAATTGAAAAAATCCCTGAGTTTCTCCCCTTCTTCGGGCTCGTTAAATCTACGAAGAAGGAATTAGCAGTTCTTTTACCTCTTTTTCGTTGCTCAATAAACTGAAAAAGATACCTTGAGTTTTGTTCATTTGAATTGTTAAAATTTGATGAAGGTATTAAGTTTGTCGTCGTGTGACTCAAAAAATTCGTGACGAAAAATGAGTTTAGTTTGTCTCCTTGTACTTGTAACAAAATGAGGTCAACATCTATTGAACATAGGTTTCTCTTTATGCAGGTTCAGTAGATTAACTCACAGAAAAGTAACCAATCTGGGTATAATATTAACCTTTTGTTGCACCCGGTTAACAACTTTGACAAAGGGACCACCATGGAGTCATTCTTTACGATCTTTTCAGAGTCTCTAAATATGAAAATACCACCGAGTTGTCTAGTTTGGACTCATTAAATTACACAGACAAGATATAGAGACTCTCTTTTTATGATCCTTTTCAAATTCTGAAAACATGAAAAGATCAGTGAGTTTGCCTGTCTGGACTCATTAAACTAGTTAGATAGGGCATAGAGTCACTCTTTTCGCGGTCCTTTTTAGACACTTAAAATATGAAAATATCGACGAGTTTACCTGTCTGGACTCACTAAACTAATCAAATGGGGAAAGTAGACAATACAACTACATTCAATATTAGAACATGTGGTTTGGCAGCAGTCATTCCCTTGAACATGGCACTCCCTTAGATAAACCTTCCTTGTGATGGCCTCTCAATATGAATCCTACCATCCTATGAGTTTAGCCTGAAATACCCCACTATTCTTGCATCTTTGTATCCTAACACTCTTTGGTGTTCATTAGTCTAGCGCTACATGATTAAAATAATTGTTGTGCCTTCTATTGTTCAAGGGTTAACCTTTTGTTTCCTCCATCAACCTGGCATCAAGAATACTCTTTCATCACGCCCTTTGTTGTTTAGACCCAAGGCTCAAAGATTCCTCAAAAAATAAATCATTCTTGTCCCATTTCATATCGATTGATGTAGGACACATTATTGTCTACCTTTCGACAGGTATCTTCCTATCGACTTCAATACTCTATCTAGGAAGACAACCTAGAAACACATTCAGTGCCTTGGTACTTGCAGAGATTAGTGGCAGGTCACCTTGTGTTTGATCAGGGGTTCTCATTATTGGCTCCTAGTTAAGTGATTCTATGGGTGTTTGATGACAAAAACATCTTTCACACTCGTTAGATTGTACAGTAACTGTGCATCTTGGAGAGAATCACCATTATTGGTGGACTTCCTCACGTCTATTAACGGTCTCCATTATTGACTGGTAATCATATGATTTCGTGCATGTTAGAAATCAATGCATATATTCACATGCATAAATCTATGCTGTTCGGTGAAGCGGAAATCAAGACCTTGGGTAGAGGCTTGCATCAATCAGCCTTGCTTCCTCTCCCAAGTTGCGTATATTGTTTTTTACAGACATCTCATCAAAATGATCCTGTTATGACACTAAATCCACATTGTGCTTATCGACGACCAACATCTTCATATCTCTTTTATGAGAAAATCACTCTGACATAGCTACTGACCATGGGAATGCCTGACTCAGGACATGATTTTAGTAGTTATATATATATGTGTTGTATTAGGTTTCCTATAACACCCGAAGCTCTGATCCTCTCTCTCTTTTTGTTGAAGAAGGAAAATTATAGTTAAGTAAAGTATTTCGGCCATCATCATAGCCTTTGATCTCACACTTTAGGGGGCATCTATTATACAACAAAATGAACCCCTCATCATCTCAGAGGGGAAAGACATGATAGCTGAATCAAAGACCAAGATCACATGCCTTGTTTCCACACTAACGCTGGCTATACACTGACAACCTGCTCTATAAAGCTTCTTTGTAAGCCTAAGGGAGTGTTAGTGACCCTACTAACTCTAGTTGATAGTTTGGGAACAACATTACTGGATCCTAATGAAGTTCTAAAGGTCAAAGGAGCGAATTGACTAGTAAATATCTAGATATTTGCTCCTAAATCTACTTAAGAAAAGCAAGGAAACATCTCACATTTGACTTATTTGTGGGATTTCTAATCCTAATGAAGGAGGAAAATGGGAAAGAGCTGAAAAGCATGGAAAATTCATTGCTTTTACCTTAAGGAACTCATGGAGGAACTTGGAAACCCTAACTCGATTGCTACATAAGCAAAGCTAGGGCTATGGTCATAGAGGTCAGATCATTTGAAAGGATAGCTTACTTGATTGTTGAGCATAGTCTCAAATATAAGCATTAGAAGTTGGTAAGAAGGGAGAGAGAGAGAGAAGCTGGAGGGGTAAGGGAAGGCTGATGCAACAGATGGTTGTAATCACTCTTCTCACATTAATATAGAACTACAATTGTAATGTCTACTCCATGGTGTTGGTACTATCATTCATTTATCTGTTTGTCCAATACCTTTTAGCATGAGTAGCTTAGTTATGTGTAACTAGATGTCTTTTATGTATTCATGTATTAGTTATCAAGGTTGTATGCTATGATTATGCTTGTCTCTTCTATGTGTAGGACTTGATCTGGAGCCGGCTCAGGGGACCTCCGCCTAGCTGCATTGTGCTCTCCAGCAAATTTCCACGGAGGCTTGAGGTAATCCATCTATTTTGCTTTAATAGTTAGTTAATGTTTATGAACATGTATGTAACTTTGTGATGACTGAAAATAATCTTACAGTCTGGCAAGAGTCCTGGGAAGACCCTTGAGCGTATCTCCATTCTCCATACACCATGCATTTTATCCTATAATAGTGACAAGACTACTTGACTGGATTATTTGATGACAAGTATCCAACCAACACCATAGTGTGGTCCATATTAGGGTGTGAGGGGGATGGAGGCATTTCCCACCATGTAACCTCCAAACTTGGAATCGTGGGAGGGTAGTGATGGACACACTCCCCTAGACATGTGATGACAATTTCCAATTTCCTATTGGGGAAGTTAGGTCGATATAGTCAACACTTCTACCATACTGGTTTTATCAATGGTTAGATCAGTATATATGATGCCATAGTATATTGTAGCAGAGGATGGATAGGGTGAGATTGGGAGTAGGTTAGGAGTGATAAGAGGATATAGGTTAGTTGGAGACTCATGATGGGAAGTGGTATCATTGCCTCACTAACTTCATTTGTATACTATAACTCTCTCTCTATTTTGTTATGCCTTATTATCAAACTTCTTATGAACTCCTTATGTATTTTTCACTCTAACTTCATGACAGAGTTTTCTAAAGGAGGGCTATATGTAATGCCCTACTTGATCCTATCATGCTAATTTTTATTAGTGTTTAATTAACCTGAAAATATTGACTTATAATATATTGGTATATACCTATATTTGTGAAAATGTAATTTTATTTTACTGATTTGACTTTTATTATTGTTATTATTCAATTCCCAAGTTGTCTTCTCAAATTTAATTTTGGATAGGATATGGTCTCCTTCAATTTATTTCTAAATTAAATATCCATATCTCAAGGTGTCTTTTCAATTCTAATTTTGAGAATATATGGTCTTCTCCAATTTATTTCCAAATTAAATATCCATATCCCAAGGTGTCTTCTCAAATCTACTTCTGAGAAGATATGGTATTCTCCAATTAAATATCAATATTTTATTCCTAAAGTGTTTTCTCAAAATCTACTTTTGAGAAGATATGGTATTCTCCAATTTATTTCCAAATTAAATATCCATATCCCAAAGTGTCTTCTCAAATATGCTTTTGAGAAGATATGGTATTCTCCAATTAAATATTCATATTTTATTTTGAAAGTGTCTTCTCAAATATACTTTGAATAATATATGGTAAGAAAAGTCAAGGATACTAAAATGAAAGGATGAGGGGGTAGTCATGACATTAATGATAGGTGGTTGAGGTGGAGTGGGAGGAAAAGACATAAAAGAGAAGGAGGATGAAAGTAGAGGGGTATCCTTGGTCTTGGTTTTGGTTTTTGGAAGAGGAATGTGGAGAAAGAGAAGGGAGAGAATGGTGAGATAAATGAGAGAATTCAAACTTGGATCTATGACATAGTGTTGGTTTAACTTGGACACACTAAAACTGGTTGGACTTGGACTCAGAGGGCTAGGGAACTTGTGGAGGTTCCTTGGGCTAGGAATTTATTCATAGTTGGTTGGGAGGTAAATTTAGTTGGGTAGCCAAGAGGAGCATCCAAACCAAGCTACTAGAACATGTATTTTTCCATTTCTTAATTCCTTATGTAAATCACTGCAATGAAATTTCATACTTGTTTAATATGTTGTAAGTAAATTTTACTTGTATATTATCATCACATAAATGTTGAGCTATAAAGAGGATATTTCCATTCTTATTGTGTCGAAATTAAAGGATAAATTTGGTTTAGTTAAATGATATATGCTAGGTCTTCACAAGGAAATTGAAGGAAAATAATGGAAAATGAAGAAAATAGAGGCCTCATTCATAAAAAGGCTTCTGATGCTCAGCTGGTAACCTTTGGTAAGTTGAGTTTTGGATCTCTATCATCATTCTCTCTCTCTCTCTCTATCATACTCTTGGAAACTTAGAGTTCTTGGAGAACTTTGGCATTGGAGAAAGAAAGGAAAAAATGTCAAGCATAAGCAAAGATCAAGCAAGGAAAGGCAAGGTCAAGAAACTACAACATGATTCATTGTAGGTATTGAATTGCATGTGTATTTTCCTTGCTATATTTGGCATGCCTAGGATTTCATGTGTTTCTTTTCTACCATGGCATAGGTTCTTCCAGGTGTGACAATATTTTTAGCCCATCCTTTCCATTTCTTGATAGATTTGATGAGATGGGTTCTCTCATTCGATTTATGTGGGATGACCAGATTTGATTCAAAGCTGAGTGGGGTCAGTCTTTGAATTGAAAAACACATGGTTTGAGCAGTCCCTGAACTGAAGTGAGGATCACAAAGTCACTGGCCTAGTAACCCCTGAATCAAACTGTGGCTTATGGTAAAGCCAATCTGTGTTCCTCGGTGGGCTTAGGAATGCTTGCTAGTGAATGGAGGGATATACGACAAAGGTAAGAGATGGATTTTCTCTCTGTTGGGCCTAGTGATCCTGGGATGGGATTCACAGTAAAGCCTAGAGTGTATGTCTCGGTGTAGGGCTTAGTGATCCATGGATCAAACTATGGATGCACGGTAAAGCTCGAGAGACTAAGAGGCACTCAAATTACTTACAGTGTAGGTGGAGAAATATAGTGGACTCCATGTTGAGTGGTGTTTTTGATGTGTTCTATGAGTCCCACATTAATTCTTGGAATATGGCACGGGGGAAATTGGCTGAAGAGAGACTTGGCTCAACCAATCTATGGTTGGGTGGAACGTGGTAGTCCCATCTCTGGTTGGTTCATTGCATTCATTAATGAGAAACTCATTCCCTTGATTTTTCATGTATAAATGTATTGATGTATATGTGGATTGATGGTTGATATGTTTATGGTATTTATGTTCCTATTATGCTAGTTATATGTACATTTATGACAACAACTATGTATGGCTCTCAACATGTTTTTACTTGTACATGAATGGATAATGTGTCTATGACCTAATAGATGATAGTGCAACAAATGACATGAGGAAACATTGGTTCATAACAATTCTCAGATAAGTAAGAGATCCCTACACTTAATTATGTTGTTTACACCTATAGGTTACATGTTGATGACGTGCTTGATGAAATGCCTATCATAGTTAGTAGGGGTCTTGTTATGGCCTTGTTTAGTTTATTGCTTTTGTGTCATTTTTTCCCTATATTTTCACTGATTGTAAGCTATCACTCCATTGTTGGAAGTGACCTAGGATATGGGCCTGAAAAAGTGGCTTAAATCCTGGGGTCGCTGGCACAAAAATGGAAATTTTGGTCTCTGGTTGCTAGTAGGCTAGCTTGTGATAGGGAATTTAGTTTAGTGGTCACTCCCTTACCAATAGCATGAGAGAGACTATGTCCTAACATATTTAAAACAAAAATGGGACCCAAGGATAGGCTATCTGAGTGGCTAACTTGTCTCCTAAGGGTTCTATTGATGATGCTGGATGACTGTATGTGATGTTATATCGATTCCACTTCCTTAAGGTCACATAGCAGGTCGAATATGATCATACTAGCCTCTCATCTCATTTTTAGCCCAGTTGGCATGGTTACTTGGGTGGATGTGGGAGGAGAGTGTTACAGAAGGTTTCTAGTCGACAATAGCATTTTTTGGTTTTACAGTTTCTATTGGATTTCGGGTTGTTATTCAAATCTATGGTAGGTAATAAAGGATTTTTGTGTCATTGGCCTATTATTATTCACTTGGATACAAAATCCCATAAGAAAATTCCTTTTATATTTCTTCCCTCTTGGTTATAGGAGGAGTATCACTCTCTGGTGTCAGGCATTTGGCACCACCTTGTCACTTCGTACTCCACTTCCTACATGTAGCAATTTGCTAGTAACTGGGACTCTGTCAAGCGATCATCTTAGAATTAGCCTTGGACATCCACGGGGGAAAGAAAAAAAAGGCTGGTGAAACTTGAAAAAATATTAGAAGAGAGTGCCTCAATAATAGACCTAAGAACAATTTCAAATGAGCAACAAGAAACATTGAAGACTCTAGAAGAAAAAAGGAATGTTCTATCATTGGCAGAAGAGGAAATATGGAGATTAAAAAGATGAGAATTATGGCTGTCTGATAGGGAAAATAACACTAATTTTTTTACAACTATGTGAATGGAAGGAAACAAATCAACACCATATGGAGTATTAAGGGATCCTCAGGGGATATATAGGTGTTTTTTAGGGGCAAAGTTGAGGAAGGAGTAAGCTGTAGGGATGCCCAATTCTAGAGATCTTGCAAGCGGTATAATAATCCAGGTGAATTTTGGTGGCTACTCACCTATTCCACTTGGACCCACACCACTATCTCTTTCAGTTTTTCAGTTTCCTTAATCGTAGCACCATTTACTATTTTGGGTAATTTTTCGGATTGTGAACTTCTAAAGCTATTTTGAGGCCCTAAACGACGTCTTTTTGGAATACCAATGAAAACATGATTTTTTAATTGATATTTTTCATTCTAAAGTTGTAGCCCTTAGATAATTATTTATAATGAGTTATTGTGCGTGTCAAACGAAGATCATATGCCAAAGTTACGACCTCGGAAAGTTGATGTACCAATTTACCCAAACAGGGCCCATAGTTTTGGCGCTGTATCTCTTAGGGTTAGGTTTTTGGATGTTTAGGGTTTTCCATTATTTCTCAATAATAAATAGGCACTCGAGCCTCATTGTAACATACTTAAGAGGCATGTAGCCACCACATCTCTTCTTAGAGATAAGCTATCATCGTCCGAGCTATTTTGTTTTCCATTTTGTTTGTTAGCATATTTCCATTTTTTATTTATTAATGAGATGACATGTTATTTTTGCCATGTCTTTGTATTTATGGTTATATCTATAATTTATTGTGTTCCTATTTAAGTTCAGATCAGTGGTATCAAAGTGGTCTTCTGTTTCTCTGTTTTTCTTTGCATGTATCCAATGAGATCAGGATATAAAGTGTTAGGGCTTGAACTGATCGAACATTTGCAAGACCAGTCTCGCAAATCTTGACAACCTCCCATGGTGGAAGAGAAGAAAGATGAGGGAGTAGGAGTTCCTTTTAAATATTGCTTGAAGAAGCCCTCAAGCGACAGAGGAATGCGATGATGGACAACTTTGCTAAGATCCTTTAGTAGCTACCTAAAGGCGACACATCTCCTTCCAGCAGTTACTCTGGAAGTGCCACACCCTTTAAGGTACAAGTTAACTTTGAAATCCCCATATTTGAAGGTCAGATAGATGCAGAAATTGTAGATAAATGGTTAAATATTCTAGAAGGATATTTTTATGTTCATGATTTTTCCAGTTAGGAAAAGATTACTTTTTCAATTCTCAAAGCTGCCTCCCACATCAAGGACTGATGGGAAACCTACTGTGAGAAGAAAGATGAAAGTACACCCTCACTATTTTCATCCATGCGCACTTGGAATTCATTATAGGATGCTATCAAGGAGCAATAATACCTTGTTGGGAGCTATGATGATAAATACATAAAGTGGACCATGCTGCGGTAGGAAAGGGACCAAGACACGCCAGGGTTTACCAATGTTTTTCATACCCTTCGTACATGATCCAGGTCCGGGTGTGACGAAGGGCCATTCTAAGACCTTTTATTTTCGTGATGTGTTAAATTGAATTTTTAAAAGAACATAAATGAATACATCTGCATATTGTGAAGAATAGGAACATGGCAATCATTAGCGCATGAAAACATAAGATGTTGATAACGAAGTTCGTCAAGGAGGGACTACATCTCCAGGCCCTGGTGTTAAGATGGTGTAGGCCGTTGCATTAAGTGCTGTCAATAGTGATTTTATACATAGAGATGATGTCGCTATCATACAAGGAAAATTCCCTCACGCGGGAGTGGCGCCAAGAGATGTTCCACTGCAGGAACTCTCAATCAAAAAGACTCCTATCAGTATGACATAAACTCATGCATGATGAGCATCCTGCCAACAAGGCATAAGAGGGATCTCAATGCAACACATGCATGATGGCAACATGAATATCCCATCAACATACAACAAAGGGATCTCAAAACATAACATGAAGAATCATGACAACAAGTACATCACATAGAAAATTCCGTGTCACATCAAGTAGGAATCATAAAAACAAGTAATAAAAAAGGTCCCTCATCAACATCAAACAAGGATCTATGCAGCACAATGGATAGCAAAGTAAGTACATGAACACAATGCATATACCTCACAACCAAGGGCCATCTGAAGAATCGATGTCAAACTGCTGAAGTTGTTCGTGTCATCAATCTCACAGCATCAATTGCATGGAAATGGTTGCTTGCACATGAATGCTGACACCTACATTCCAATTAGAAAAGTGGCTGAAAAATAGAATGAAGAAATGAAAACCTTGAATGCACCATCAGATTTGTGACATCGAATAGTGCAAAATCGACTGTCCAATTTTCGAATTATGAGAAATTGAAAATTTGGGGCTTAAGGAATCTTTTAAATTCCCCCTAGAGTCCTCAAAGATTCCGCTCCATAGGTGGACTGGAAATCTGCAACTCCAAAGGCGAATCTACCCTCGCCATTGTGACCCCTACAGAAAACCATGAAAAACGATTGTAAACTTGACTATATTCTGACATGGAGAAAAATTACCTCCTCGGGAAAATTTCAAGGATCATGGTTTCGCTTCCTGTTTGTACAGCAGTCATGGTTCCACCTCCATAATGAAGAATGGTAGAAAAAAGTAGAACCTTGATGGAGAAATGGACAACAACATTGCATTCGTGGTGTTGAGAAGTGTTGAAACCATATAAAATTTGTCAAAATTTGACAAAGTGAAAATTCGGCCCTCCTACAAAATGCTGCCTATAATTGCATGCACTGCCTCCTTTGCCTCGAAATCCATGCCAACTCCTAGTTCCTCCCTCCTGGGTGCACTGATGAAATGAAATTTTTATAAATGTTTGGGGCAAAGTTTTCAAAAATCCTATTTAGACGGATTTGTATGAATTGAAATTAGATGAGGAGGGGTCGGGTGGTCAATCCATGCCCCTCTCGTTTTAATACTTTACAGTTTAAAAAAAAAAAACCTGTAAACATTATTGTTGGGGGGTTAGGTCTGCATTGGGTGGCCCACCCCCATAACCTCCGTATTGCATTTTGGGTGCGTTTAATGTTTGGGCACATTACAATTTTAATGCTTGGTTGTTGTGGTGTACCGTGGGTTGTACATCGTTTAATGGTTGGGCTACATATGGTGTGGGCCGGCCATGTGGCCGAGTGGGTTCAATCCCCACCGGCCCATTAATATGGCATGTGATATGTTTTGGGGTGTTGAGGGGGTGGAAGTGTTGGTGGCCTGCCACCCAAAACATATGTATTTTTTTTTTTTTTAATTTTTATATTTCATAACATAATGAGCCCTTTTTGAAAATTTGGATTTTTGACCGAAAGAGTGATTTTAATGGGGCAAAAATTTCGCCCGGAATCTAGCCGGAGTTGGCCAGATTCTGTCTGCCAGAAAAATTCCAAATTGTGTCTCCCTTAACTTGCCGAGTCAACAAAAGTCAACCGAACTTTGACTGCTTCTATCTTCCTCATCCGAACTCGGATTGATGAACCGTTCGCACCACCACGATCACGATGATGAGATATTTAACATGAACCTAGTTTGAACATAATATAAACGCTTTTATTTTTGAGCTTTAGTAAGCCCTCTTTGTCCTGTGTGTGTCTCTGGAGCCACCTAGATCAATCCTCTCCACTGAGGAGCTTTTGGTCCTCCAAAAGCATGAAAAACAATATGCAACTTTTCTGTACCTTGTTTGCATCACAAGCATCTTGAAAGGCCTCGCTTCCAGCTCCTTCACCTTTGTTCTTTGGAGCCTTACACGATGAGCCGACACCTGCCACCTCTGCAACCTATAGTACATTGGTTTGCAATTTACGTGCTTCACATGCATGACCAACTAATGACCCAAGCATCCCACACTTGCCACGAGTTTATAACACATACGTGGTGGTCAAGTTTACATCAAGATGGACACATTACTCCAACTATGAAAACAAGGCCAGCATATCATTGTTGCTCCAACAAGTGATGGAAAACACATCATCACTACAACACATGATTTACAAAGATAAAGCCAAATACTATTTGCTTTGAAAAGTGATCGAAACACGACATCACCTTCATAGTTTATTATGCAACTCAAAATAAGACCAGACATCATTGTTGCTGAATAAGTGATGGAAAACACATCATCACTTTTACATTTTAAAATGCAACAAATGATTTACAAAAGCATGACCCTGAAATGCTAAGATATCTAAAAACAATTTTTCACTTATCAATGTGAATGGGTCATCTCCTTGGGGCGGTTTTGCTTTTCGAACAATTGTTTCACTTGGTTCATGCATCGACACTCTGTCTTTAAGGCACTGTTCTAGATGGAGCCTCCAACAAGTGGCTCTTTAATGGCCATTTTTGTCACAATGACTAGAATATATATTCTTCCTCCATACCTATTTTACATGTTTCTTTCCCTACTATTGAGAGGGTCTTTCACGCCTCATCCTTTTGTGTGATGCCATTCTTTTCCAACATTTAGAAAATGTATGGTTATGTAATCCACAAAAGGTACATGTTTTTTGATGCCATGTTTTACATTCATCGTTAACAACATGATTATAATCAAAATGAACATTCGAATGTCGAGAGTGGTTATACCTTCCCTTGCTATCGCTCGTGTCATTATGGTGATGATATCTTGCCTCAGCTCTTTCCCTGCAATGGAAACTGGCATGGGATGATGGTGATGTGTTCCCATTATTCTCTTTCCTTGAAGATTTTGACGATGTCTCAGAATAATCTAACATCTTCGAGCATTCTCCTTTGGTGTATCTCGAGCCTACAAATTGAGGTCTCTACATAACCTCCAATGGTTGAGTTATGCCTTGGTTATTAACGCCAAGTTTTTCTTCCTCCTCGTGCCTTGTCCTTGTAAGGAGCCTCATGTTTGTCCCTATAATTGGGATCTCCAAGTCTCCAATAGGATTCATACTATGTGACGACGAAACTAAAAGGAAATCAACATCTTTTACCTCCTCCGTCGATTTAGAAAGAACTGATGATGGCTTCTCATCATCTGTTGTTGGTGGTTCGCTAGCTGTCTCGACGCATTCCCCAAATTTCTTTCTGACATACCCAAGTCTTGTTCGACATGGTAATTCCTCTACTTTGATGGGTTTGAAAATGCCTTTGCCATTAACACCCAAGCCTTTCCCTTCATACCCCATTATCTTCAATTGTTTGGAGCCAATTCCTCGAAAACAATGAAATCATCATTAGGAAACATACATGAATTTAGAGAATTACACTTTACCTCACATGGGTCACGCTGCAACTTTTCCAAGGCCTTGTTACACAGTAAAATGTCACTGTCACCTTGTCAGTCTCCTTACTGTGTCATAAAGTCACATCCACCTTGACTATGCTCTCTGAAATGGCTTAAAACCCTCTTTGCCTAAGTTAATTGAATCATTGCGTCTGTTTATTAAATAACCGCGCTGACTGGCGGAGGATAATGTAACTGCTACGCTGCCAACGTGGAAGCACACGTGTTTTCCGCGCTGGTCCAATTTCACGAACAGCGCGCCCTCCGCTTGTATCATTGTGCGCTGACCAGACCTCTTCTATAATTGATTTGCGATGCCAGCGCGCCAGCCCAGTTTTGCACCCGCGCTGATCCTGTTTAGCCGAGTTTGTTCTAACAGCCAACCTTCCAGATGAATCCAGACTTGGCTGTTAGCATTGTTGAGGTCGCCATCCTTTCTCTGGCATGTCTGTTCGACTGATCATCCACTTATCTTGGGGGAGAGCTCATCCTTTACCTATTCATGGAGACTCC